>JAPYZC010004157.1:0-24064 GCA_030522665.1 Ichneumoninae sp. A BG-2022a
AATAAGCACGAGCAATAAGCACGAGCAATAAGCACGAGCAATAAGCACGAGCAATAAGCACAAGCACAAGCACAACAGCGTTGAAATAAATAATGGATTTTTCAGACCGTCGGCGGTACTCCCGTGCAGTTGGGTGCGTCGAAACAGCGAGCCGATCCTAGGGATAATCGCGTCTCAAGATTTGGAGCTTCGACCAGGGTACGCTCGTTAAACCGTCGTTGATCATTCCAACGTTAAATCTTACGAATTCTCTAACGAGCCGCAGGACACGACCGACGACGTTGCCCCGGTGATTTACGCGACTTACGATAATCCCAAGTCGCTGAGCAATCTTAACAAACTCGAGTGCAGAGGATACGAGATATCTGTTTGCATGCTGGACGCCCTTAGCGAGAGCATCAGAAGATTCGGCACCGTCACGACGATCAGGTAAATCAATAATTTTTTTATGGAATCGTTATCGGTAAAAATGTATTTATTTCTTTCATATTGTCACAGGCTGCACCGAATTAGAGGCTGAAATGCAACACCAAAAATACAACCGCAATTGCTGCAGTAGTAAAATAATAGATTTCCATACGTAAATAAAAATACCGAACTGTAAATAACACAAATTAACAAAATTAACAAATTAAAAAAAAAGAATAATGGTGTTTCATATTATTACGGGCTGGGCTGAATTACAGAGCGAAATGCAACCTGTCGTCCAAAAATACAATAGCATTTGCAGCTGTCCCAAAAAAGTAGATCTCGACACGTAAATTAAATTAACAAACCGTAATTAACAGAAATTGAAGAAATTCACGAAATAAAAAAAAAATTAATTGTTGCCTTCGTTTTTTTTTCCTTCAGATTGTCAAATTGTCGGATAAACGCCTTCGGGATATCACAGATAGCCCAAGTACTAACGGATGTAGGATGCGTGAGAGACTTGAATCTCGATACGAATCCGAACATCCGAGAGAATTATTATCTGCTCTGCGCTCCGTCGGCAAAGTACGCTGAGAATTGGAAGTTACCGGCAACCAGATATTTTGTATGCCGGTCTCATTTTATCGTAATCGCAGGCTGGAGTATCTTTCGCTCAGATATTGCGACATAAGCGACGAGGGAGTGGAGAAAATTGCGAAGGAATTGAGGTACAGAGAGGAGGGCGAGTTGCCGCAGCTGATAGGTTTGAATCTGGCGAACAATTGCGTTACCGACGCCGGAGCCAGACACGTCGCCGATATGCTTCACACGAATAGGTCTGCAATACCCCGATTTGGTTTCAAAATTAATAAAGAAGTATTTTTACTGCTCATTTATTAGAATTTATGACTGTGGCAGATCCCTTCAAAGCCTGACATTGACCGGCAACAGAATCGGCGATAGCGGAGCTGCTCTTATTATTCAAGAATTATGCATGTAAATTTATATCTAAAATTTCATATTAAGGATAACTCTCTTATACGTTCTCAACCAAAAACTCGACTCGTTTCAAAAAGTCAAAGAAATAAATAAAAGATTTTAAAAAAATTTCAAAAATGAAAGTCAATTCAGAAAAATCAACTAATTCATTTCTCGCGGAATGAAAGTGTAGTTCATTTTTTAATTATTAAAAAAAATCAATGTATTGATAAATTCGTGTGTTCCTTTCAATGTCCCCATAGTTGACTTATAAAGATTTTTATTCAATCGCGAAGTCCGAAGTGTAGGCGAACTTACATCGTGACGCATCCTTAATCGATGCTGCTGATAACGATTGCAGAAAAAATTTTTCCCTTCAGGTATCCCTTGACTCACGATGAGACCGTCAAACTGCGCCGGCTCAATTACAAGAGACTCCAGCAAGTTGACTCGAACGCCCGGGGCATCGTCAACGCCGAACGAGCCTCCGAGCGCTCCAGCAGGAATTCATCGTCGGCGCAGAAAGCCAAGGCACCGAAACGCTCGGTCGTACGAAAAAAGAGTACGAGTTCGAAGCAATCGGTGGACCGCGAAGCGGCCGCAGCGACGAGGCCGAGCACCGATGTAGATTCGGCAAACGTGCATCCTCTGAGCGCGGAGAGTCGTCCGGTGAAGGGAGAAATCATGGCCGTTGGAAACTTCGAGCTGCAACATCTGAATCTCAGCTGTAGGCCGTTGAGAACCTTTCACTTTAAGTAATCCGTTACTAAAAAAAAAATGAAATATGTGTCCATGTAAATTCCAGATAATCGTTTGAGCGACGAGTCGCTGAGGAAATTAGTTAAGTGCATTTTCTATCAGAGCTACATGATGCTAGGTGACACGAGCAAAGGCCTCCTCCACGTCCACCTGGAGGTAGATAAATCCGAGTAGTCGTTAAGCACCGTGATAATCAGAAAAGTGTTATTTTCTACAGGGTAACGACTTCCGGCTTGACGAAAACGGGACTTGGGATGAGCTTCAAGAGCTACTGCGCAACCGTCGATCCCCTCGGAGCGAAGTTGTCATGGAAAATGATTATGCCTCGCTCGTGCCCGTTGAGAGCCAGATCTTGCGTCGTCAATTTAAAGACTAAGAGGCTCTTCAGTACCGTTCTATTTTACATACGAATTAAAGCGTTATTAGCGTTCGAGCAGTGATCAATAATTAATCAACTCCAATGATTTTTTAATTGATCAACGATACTAATTAATTTATTAATTAAGCCAATAGTTGAAGCAATGCTCGATACTATTACGATTTTACGGAATCGTTAATACAAAGTAAATTATTTAAAAAAATACGTGTACTGTATTATCGCGAGGCCGTCATGCCCAGCAGAGGTAGAATTGTGTCCCGCACTTGGTTCATCCACTGTAGTTACATATCGAAGTTATCCCCGAAGAAATCAACGCCTTCCAAACCTTCGGGCAAATAGCTCAGACCCGATTCATGTTTGTGCTTCATATTGTAGCCTCGTCCGTACCCTGCAATGATCGAGGAAATAAAATGTAATTTTCAATGACTTTGCGCCAGCTCCGAATGTGATAAATTTCTTACCGAAATTTTTCATCATTTTCGTTGGCGCGTTTCTCAAGTGTAACGGCACCCCGGGCTGAGCACCCTTGTGCTCGGCGACGAGCCTCTGCGCCGCCTTCATCGCATCCTCCATCAGTCTGGACTTTGGCGCTCGAGCCAAGTACGTAACGCACTGTGCCAAAAGTACATCGCACTCCGGCATTCCCATCATCTTACAACCGTGCATCGTGTTCACTGCAATACCTGTAACGAAAAGAAACCCTGAATATTATTAGTTTTCACATCGCCGAAATAAAATTCATGAAATTCATAAAATTCATAAAATTCATAAAATTCATAAAATTCATAAAATTCATAAAATTCATAAAATTCATAAAATTCATAAAATTCATAAAATTCATAGAGTCGATAATTTATTGATTCGCAGTTCGCTTTACGATGTTTATCTCGAAGCCTTCTCGAGTCGGAACCACGACGACAATGAAAAAAGAAAGTTCAATTGCACAATTAATGAATACCCAATGCTTTAGGATCCTCCAAGCCGATGTCTTCGCAGGCCGCTCTGACGAGTCGTCTGGCGATGTAAACAGGATCCTCGCCCCCGGCCATCATTCTCGCGAGCCAGTAAAGCGACGCGTTCTCGTCGCTGGCCCTCATGGACTTGTGGAGTGCCGAAATGATATCGTAATGCTGATCGCCCTTTCTGTCGTAGAGCATGTGGGTCTTCTTCAGGCTCTCCTGAATGTCCTCGAGGCTTATCGAGGCCGGGCCTTTGATCAGAAATTCTTCCTCGTCCTGGACCGCAACGGATTGAACGGAGAGTTCCAAGCCGCCTAGAGCGATTCGCGCGTCGCCGTCGCAGGTCTCGGCGAGCCACTGAATCGTCCTCTCATCGATCAAGAATCTCGGAATATTGTCGCAATCCGTGTCGTCCTCGAATTTCTTCGAATCTGCGGAAACGTGGATCATTCCGTTCAGCGACTTAACCGCCCGGGACAGAATATCGACGAGATTGGAGGTGGTGAGTTTTTCCAAAACGATGACGCGGCAACGACTCAGCAGAGCGGAATTGAGACTGAAGGAAGGATTCTCGGTGGTGGCGCCTATCAGAGTTATCGTCCCGCTCTCTATGTGAGGCAGAAATATATCCTGCTGAGCTTTGTTGAAACGATGAATCTCGTCCATGAACATCACGGTCCGACGGCCGAATTTCAATTCGTTCGCGGCGATGGTTACGGCCTCCTTGACGTCGGCGACACCCGACATAGCCGCCGAGAGCTTCACGTAGCGCAACCGACCCCCCGGTGCTTGCTTGCATATGTGGGCTATCACGTTGGCCAGAGATGTCTGCGAATAATATTTTTCGTATTAATATGATGGATCGATGGATTGGTGGATCGATGAATCGATGAATCGATGGATCGATGGATCGATGGATCGACGGATCGATGGATCGACGGATCGACGGATCGACGGATCGACGGATCGACGGATCGACGGATCGACGGATCAATGGATCGATGGATCGATGGATCGATGGATCGATGGATCGATGGATCGATGGATCGATGGATCGATGGATCGATGGATCGATGGATCAATGGATCGATGGATCAATGGATCGATGGGTCAATGGATCGATGGATCAATGGATCGATGGATCAATGGATCGATGGGTCAATGGATCGATGGATCGATGGATCGATGGATCGATGGATCGATGGATTGACGGATCAATGGATCAATGGACCAATGGATCGACTGGTCGATCGATCAATGGATTGATGGATTGACTGGTCGATGGATCGATGGATCGATGAATACCTTGCCGCAGCCTGGTGGCCCCCAAAGTATGATATTAGGAATGTCTCCCTTTTCCAATAACTGCAAGAGCATACTTCGTTTTCCCATCACGTGGGACTGCCCTATGTAACCGGTTAATGAAGTCGGCCTCATCTTCTCGGCGAGAGGAACGTGATCTTTCCGCGTTGGTTTCTTACTGCTCGTTTCAGCGACGACCTGTTAAGCGAGCCAAATATTATATATCTACTTAATAATAAAGGATGCCCAACGTACATTGTTGTCTACGGTCTTCTCCGGGCTCTCCCGTTTGTCGGTGAGAAAGGGTTTCTTGCTGGAGGCTTTGTTAGTATTTGCGACAGTTTGCTGCTTCGCTTTTTTATTAGCGAGAGGACTTCTCGACTTCGTTTGTACCGAGTTCGATCTCTTCAGGATTGTTTGAGTTTGCTTCTTGGAGGATTCGTTGAGAAAGAGGCACTTTGAGACGTGAGCTTCGATAGCTGTGGGAACAAAGTCCTTGGAGCAAATTGGACATTGAACCGCGTCACTAGACATTGCTCCTTCCATCTGAAAATCAAATGGTAGTTTAGCTGTAAGATCTTTTCTCGCATTGACGCTAATTGGAACGTTAAACCTCGATCACCACTATTTAAAAAAAACAGTCTTTTCTTTTACGGTAACGCGACAAATTATCAATTACAATATTCAGATAAAAATTACATTTTTGTTTTATTATCTTATTAACATTATTATTGTATAATAAAATAATATTATTATAATAAGGCATTTCATTTAAAGAAAAGGAAAGTTTTAAAAGTTTACATAATTTAAATAAGTAAATATATAATGAAACCGAGTCTGATTTAATGAAATGTTATATGTCGATATAAAAAATAAAGAATAAAAAATTCAATGTTTTTCTACCGGAATTGATAGATCTGAGTAGTTATAAGACACATTCGTATTTGAATTCCGGTCAGGGACAATTCCGTTGATAAACGAATCATAAAACAATATAACGGAATAACAGTAATAAAATAATCACTCATCGACCCATAAACATTTTATTCCCAAAGTTAATAGTTCGCCTCGAAGTACCATCGAGATATCTCGCTCGAACGTCGTTCCGCAGTCGGTAAGGAGGTTCTCGCCCGTGGAAGCTGGCCACGAGAACGGGACGACGAGTCAGGACGACCCTGCGAAAAGAAAAACAAAGAGGATTCACACCACACCGCAGAATCCACTCAGAGCCCGACGTCGGCAATACATGTTACGATTATGTTACATAAATAAGATGGAACATAAGACGGATCGACGACCGGCGCAGTTTTGGTCCAGCGAAGATACGGAATTTCCCGAGGTCCCCGCAGTTCCGTTATTCTCGAAGCATCCCGATTCACAAATGAGACCGGATTAGCCGTAGATTTCTAATCTAGGGACTCTAGATGATCCGTAGGTGGTTTGTCTCTTTTCTCGGGTACGCCACACGACGGTGTCATCGCGGGTCAAGCGCAACAGTCTCTCCTCCGCTACGCACACACACACGGTCGAGCGCACACACGCACACACGCGCGCGTCAGAGCGTGCACACGAACACCGAGGGACGGTCGTGCTTCGAATAACTGTTATCCGCCGCGTCACCAATTTCTAATGTGGCATTTAATGGAATTTCAGGATCGTTGAGTGAAGCTCGTCGAAAACACAACTGTGAGATCGGTCGTGTGCGGTCGGCGCGTCGCGGCGACGACGATGGATCTTCGACGTAGAAAAAACCGAGCGCTCGATAATAACAAACTAATCGAGCGGCAAAGCGCCAAGTTTGATTACGGAAACGCGAGCGACGAGTGCTCGGAGAAAGCGTCGAACGATCAGGTAAAAAAAATCATTGTAAATAAAATTATTATTTTTTTTTTTTGATACGTAAAAATAACGTTTGTGATTTCTGGGTTTTTTTTTTTACCAGGTTGCGGAGAGACTGGTAGAGGGCGATGACTCCAAGCTGCGAGACGAGCGCGAAGAGCCCAGCGATGCACCGCCCAATCCTCAAAAACGCATCACCGTCAGCCTCGAATTCGACGTCGTTGCGACTATTCTCATGCTCGCCGGACTCGCCACGAGACTCTACAGACTGGAAGAGCCGAGGAGTATCGTGTACGAATCTTTCGATTTTCATCAGATTTTTTTTTGTTATTTTTGCTATTTTATAATTATTTTACTAATTACTAAATTAAATTTTGTCTTATTTAACAGATTTGACGAGCTGCACTATGGCAAATATGTGGGGCTGTACATGTCGAGAACTTTCTTCTTCGACTCTCACCCTCCGTTGGGCAAACAGCTGGTTTCTGCAGCAGCTTATCTGGCTGGCTTCGACGGAGACTTCAAATTCGATAGAATAGGCAGTCCGTACTCTGAGCATGTCCCGCTCTTCGCACTCAGAATAGTTCCAGCTCTGTTCGGCAGTCTCATTCTGCCCACCGCCTACCACCTGGCTCTGGAGCTCGGCCTCAAACCTTGGAGCGCTGCCATTGCTGGTCTCATGCTTCTCTTTGGTGCGCTGACCTCATAATTCCGTATTTTTTAATTCGATTTTAGTGTTATAAATTTATAGTCATTTTTTTTTTGAGTCCTTAATATTGATTCAATTTATCGATATTGGTAAACTTACAATTTTTCTAAAATACTTAATCAGCTATAGAGATGTTATAAATGTTTCTATATTGTTTTAAATTGCAGATAACGCGTTGCTAACGCAATCGCGTTTCATCCTGATGGAGAGTATACTCGTGCAATTTTCGTTATTCGGCCTGCTGTGCGTTTTGAAATTCCGTCGAGTAATGGACAAGCCAGCGACTCTCGGATGGTGGATCTGGCTGACCCTCGGAATCGCCAGTCTAACCTGCGCACTGTGGTATTTAACAATTTCGATAGGAAATCATCCCCGTAGAGGCAAAATCAAAACTTTGCAGTCGATTTTTCTACAGTCTAATTAACATATAACCAGACTCATTTAAACTGTATAACTATTATAACAAATTTAACTAATTAACACACGACCAGACAAATTTTTCCCGTGTGACAAAATATATCCCATATACATATAAAAATGTTTTCCATGTGATAAAATATATTACTGTTCCGTTAACTATTTTCTCATTGCAGCGTGAAGTACGTTGGATTTTATTCGCTGGTCCTCGCTCTATGTCTGATAACTCGTGACTACTGGTCCCTGCTCGGGAGGAAAGCGTTGTCGAACGGAGTGCTGTGGACGCATCTGTTGCTGCGCCTTCTCGTGCTCTCGGTGGTTTTCTCGGCGGTCTATCTGAGCGTTTTTTACGTTCATCTGTCGGTCCTAACGAAGGCCGGACCTCACGACGCGGCGATGACGAGCGCCTTTCAGGCGAGCCTCGAGGGTGGTTTGGCGAGTATAACGAAGGGGCAGCCTCTGGAGGTGACTCACGGCTCGCAGATTACTCTGAGACACACGTTCGGCAGGGCCTGCTGGCTGCACAGTCACAACCACGTTTATCCGCTGAGATACGCCGACGGCCGAGGGAGTTCCCATCAGCAGCAGGTCACCTGTTACTCCTTCAAGGACGTCAACAATTGGTGGATCGTAAAATTGCCGGACGTGAGCGACCTCGTCGTGACCCGACCGAGCGTCACCCTCAAGCACGGCGACGTCGTCCAGCTCGTTCACGGAATAACGAGTCGAGCGTTGAACTCGCACGACGTCGCCGCACCGATGACTCCGCAGAGCCAGGAGGTTTCCTGCTACGTCGACTACAACGTATCGATGCCCGCTCAGAATCTCTGGAAGATCGACATCGTAAATCGCGATCAGTCGGGCGATTACTGGTACGCGATACAGAGTCAGGTGCGCCTGATTCACGTGGGCACGGATTACGCTCTGAAGTTCAGCGGACGCCAGCTGCCCGACTGGGGTTTCAATCAGCACGAGGTCGTCGCCGACCGGCTGGTCGAGCAGTCGAACTCCGTGTGGAACGTCGAGGAGCACAGATACACGAAGAGCGAGGATCAGAAGCAACGCGAGAGGGAACTCATCAACGCCGAAATGATACCTCTTCAAGCGACGACCCTCACTTTCTGGGAGAAGTTCGTCGAACTCCAGCTTAAGATGATCTTCGGCGGACAGGACGGACAGAGCAGCCACATGTACAGCAGCGGCCCCCTCGAGTGGCCAATGATGACTCGGGGAATCGCTTATTGGGTCGCCAACGACAGCAACGTAATTATATATAATTATATGTAATTATATATAATTTAGCGCATAGCTTTCTTCATGAGAAGCTTTGCTGATCGATTTTCGCTTCCTCATACAGGAAACTATGCGCGAAATTGTAATAAATGAGGAAACCATGTGCATAACACTTTGCACCTTTTTTCGGAACATTGAAAAATGTTTCCACCTCGTCAAATTTAAACGGTCAAAATTGTTTGGAGAATTTATTATGGTAATTCGTCATTTTTAGGCTATTTTTAATCCATTCTTCACTTTGTTTATAAAAATACGAAATCCATAAAATTATTCATAAAGAATTTTTACAAAATGTTATTCAAGGTCTAAAAAGTACTTTAAGTACTACCCAGCTTTGTATATTAATTGTATTTTCTTAATTGTACTTAATTGTACTTAACGGATGACGAATCGATGTTGTGCCGTTGACACGTCGATTGCGTGGGAGAATCGATTGCTCTCATATTTTTTTTCTTTTCTTTTCCCACCGACAATCGACAGAAATTTTATCGAAAAAATGGTACGTGTCCATAGATGATAATTAATTTTTTTTTCATTATTTATTATAGTAATTCGTCGTTTTTAGGCTATTTTTAATCCATTCTTCACTTTGTTTATAAAAATACGAAACCCATAAAATGATTCATAAAGAATTTTTTTTTTAAATGTTATTCAAGTTCTAAAAAGTACTTTAAGTACTACCCAGCTCTGCATATTAATTGTATTTTCTTAATTGTACTTAGTAAACGCGGAATTTTTTTCAGGCGCAAGTTCATCTCTTGGGCAACATAGCTGTCTGGTACTCCGGCACGATCGGCCTTCTGATTTATCTGAGTCTCTTGACCTTCTACCTACTGAGACGCCGTCGAGAGTGTTACGATATATCGGAAGCAGAGTGGAATCGTTTCGTCAATTCCGGACAAGTGTTGTTGGCTGGATACGCCCTGCATTTCCTGCCTTTTATCTTCGTCGAGAGGACACTTTTTCTGCACCACTATCTGCCGGCTTTTGTCTTCAAGGTTTTATTGACCGCGGCGACCATAGATCATCTTTACTACTTGATCGGGTGGGTTGACGGAGCTTAACAATTTCTATTAAAAAAAATGAATGAAATTTTTTTTTTTTCATAATTTAATCGCTGAAAATATTTCTTACCGCAGGAGTCGTTATCGCTGGAGACTCGTCTCGTCCTTGGCGAGGTTGTGCATTATTGGATGGGTCGCACTGATCGTCGTCGTCTTCCGAAAATTCGCGGTGCTCAGCTACGGAATGACACCGTTGACGGCCAACGAAGTTGTCAAACTTCGATGGAGCGACACGTGGGATTTTATCATACACAAAACTTGAACAATTGGCTCTGAACAAAAAAAAATGCACGTGGGATAATCTCACTGAGAACAATCGTGTTGCACAAAAAAAACCAAGTGAGATTATTAGATAAGCTCGAAAAACTTTTGCCCGGTATCAATCGGCGGGGACGCCTCGGCGTTCTTCCGCGATATTTTTGGCCTTCGTATTTATCTCCGATAATTTAAATGAATATTTTATAACACTCGAATATTTTTTAATCGTGGAAAGAAAAAGAGACAGAGAAACGCCATTATTTTTGGTGTAAACGTATGCTATATTTTTTTAATATAATTTTTATACCTACTTAGATAACTATAACGGATGACGAATCGATGTGCTGCCGTTGACGTCGATTGCGTGGGAGAATCGATTGCTCTCATATTTTTTTTTCTTTTCTTTTCCCACCGACAATCGACAGAAATTTTATCGAAAAAATGTTACGTGTACATAGATGATAATTATATTATATTTACGTAAAGGTACTCTTTATCCGTCCGTTATCATCGAATTGTGTGCGAATATTATCGACGTTCTTGTTGCGGTACTCAACGAGAGCGTTGGAGCTTGTCATGACAATTTAACTGCTACGTTCTAGCGGTTCGATTCAACTTTATACCGTACAAATTCAATAAAACATATCGACGCTCAATCAACGTTCCCAAAATTGTCAAATTCATTCGAGCGAACTTTTTACGTATTCGGCGTGCAACTTTGTACAGTAAAATTTTACATTTTTTTTCTCGTTATTCCTTCAACTTTACAAAGCATTTTACAAACGCGTTCGAAGATTATCGTCTAGTAGAATTTTATCGACCTCGATTTCGATTACTACCGAATAATCATTTGAAGTGTATGGCAATTTGTACACAAAATGTTTTCCTCTTTTTTCATTTCAATTTTTTTTTCTTTTCATTTTTCATTATTTTTGTGAACACCCTCGAAACGTTCGAAGGAAATACGGCAGGTTTTTTTTTATATATATTTTTTTTAATGACAATTTTCTAATTAGTAGATAAATGGGGGTGATACTTAATCTAACTGTGGAACGAATGGCTCATTTCAGTGATAGGTAAATACGATCGATCTTATCAGACCGTCGCGAACACTCTCCGCGCTTCTGCCACCGCCGAACATAAAGTGCACGGTGTCGCAGTTCGTCTCCTTCGCGCAATCGCCGATCGGATATCTTCCCGCTTTGTTGAACACGACGCCGACTCTGTAAATCTGTCGAGAACACGAAAAAATATAAAGTAACAATTATTTTACCGATTCATCGATCGAAGTGTGTCAGCCAGAAAAATGATTTAAAAACAAATTCAAAATAGCTTAGATTTCCAATCGGGCCGCAATCCTCATAAAAATTGCAGTGAACGAAGCGACGTGACAACACTACTAGTGTATACTAAATATGAAAATTTAAATTTCCAACTTTCATGAGAAAGCGATATAATAATTTCAATTTTCAACTTTTATGAGAAAGCGATATGAAAATTTCAAGTTTCAACTTTATGAGGAAGTGTTATGAAAATTTCAATTTCCAACTTTTATGAGGAAGCGATATAATAATTTCAATTTTCAACTTTTATGAGAAAGCGATATGAAAATTCCAATTTTCAACTTTTTTCATTTGACTGACTCGGCGACGTCGGTTACCGAACTCACCTTGTTTTTCTGTATGTATACAGGTCGATTGAATCCAATCTCAACGAGGCTATCGCAGCTGGCAGTGGTAGTGAAGTGAGTGTAGGTCAGTCTCGAGCCATCGGCGTCGAGAAGATGTGCGTAAAGAATTTCCGTGTAAACGGACGAGGGAAGTAGGCTCGGGGGCTAAAAAAATGCAATCAGGGAGCACGAAAAATAAATTTAAAAATTCCCATCGGCTGGTTGCGAAAAGTCGACGAGTCAACTCACATAAGGAATTTGCGTCGGAACTTGAACGCCGATGACGCAAATATTTTTGTCAACCGTGAAGGTAACGGAGCAGTCGAGGACGCTGCTGTTCAGACAATCGCTGCTCTGGTTCATGACTCGTCGACAATAATACTTCGGACCGTCCCTTATTCCGGCCTCGCCGAGAACTCTCGGTTGCTCGAGGACCGAGACGATCGGTTCCGGTCTGTGAACGTAACTCGTGCTCTCGTCGAGACTTCCGAACATACCGCGACTGCCTGCCATGCCGGGCTGATATCCAGGAATTAGCGGTGATAGAGACGCATCGGTGTTCCAACTCCAGTCCGACGGATTCCGTTGGTAACGACTCTGAAACTGGACGTACAAATATTAAGGATGCATCACACATACACCGTGAAGATTTTTTGTTCTTTTTTACAGTAGAAAATCCATGAACGGTATTGGACTTTTTTTTTCATAAACTTTTTCTGAAATTTCAAACACAGGTGCGTTGCAATTTTATAGTAACATTTTTATTGGTAAATAAAATTTTTGTAAATTTCAGGCAAATGATTTTCGATCTTAATATCTGGTATTTTAATTTTCCAAAAAAAGTACATTAACGTTGAATTAATGAAAATAATGTAAGCAAATTTTTCAGTTTCGGTACATTAAATTCACAATTAATTTTTACAGTGTACACTGTAAAAAGTCGCAGTTTGATACCTTACCGAAAAGGAATAAATATTCAATGCCTCATTCCAAAATTTCAATAGGTTCATCTTCAAAGAAGCTTCCAGACAGAGGAGAACTGGAAGAGTTGCGACTATGACGAGGAAATCTTTTACCGGATTTGTGAATGGTGATCAATGAATGTGATCCAAGGCTTTTTCTGCGCTGAGGAAAGGATCGACAGATTAATACAAAAAAGGCTAGGTACAGGCTCTGAAACCGGACGTATAAATGTTAAATTGTATAAGAATGTTTCCTTCCCGATTTTCGTGTATTTGACATTTTTGGAGACCCTCAAAAACGCCACTTTGGAGTATAACTCAGCTGCACAGTTTGTCTCGCTATCTTTTTTTCACTTGGCGTTGAAACACCACCGCGTCTCGCGATTGAGGTAGTCCTTGGGAATTGTGTTCACTTTGGACAAGTATCAGAGAATTGAGAAGGACTTGCAGACACTTGTAGATGTCATAAAAATCTGAAAAAAATCAAGCCTATTAAAGGTGCTAAAACGATGAATTTAGCATAATAATAATTCCAAAATGTTATTAACAAATTGATAAAAAAGGTAATTGTTCAACAAATCTTCCAGAAACCTAAATTTTTTTTTATGAAAATGTTTCGTTTATTTTTCTGAATACGCATGAATTTTTTCATATTTTTTAATTCACTTTGAAAAAAACAAAGTTGGGTTTCCGAGAGATTTGCTGAACAATTTTATTTTTCATCAATTTATTAAAAACATTTTGGAATTAGAATCATGCAAAATGAATCTTTTGAGCTCCTTTAATATGCTTAATTTTTTCAGATTTTTATACCATCTAGAAGTGTTTGCAATTCACTCTGATTTCTCTGAAACTTACGCGAAGTGAACACTATTAGCAAGGACTACTACAGGAAGGAGTCTCGCATAAGTTCGACAACAATAAGAGAAAATTGCAAGTACTTCTTGATGGTGTAAAAATCTGAAAAAATCATGTATACTAAAGGTACTGAGAAGATTAAACAAATTACCCGGCAACAAAACTTCTTTCTTTTTTAAATGATTCGTTTATTTTTCTGAATACGTATGAATTTTTTCAGATTTTTAAGTAATCGTTGATTTTTTTTTTTAATTGAACAGAAATCAACGATTACTTAAAAATCTGAAAAAATTCATACATATTCCGAAAAATGAACGAATCATTTTCATTGAAAAAAAATGTTGAGTTACCACATATTTTGATGAACAATTTTTTTTCAACAATTTGTTAATAACATTTTGAAATTATTATTATGCAAAATGAATCTTTAAAGTGCCTATAATAAGTATGCATTTTTTCAGATTTGTATAACATTGGGAAGTGTTTGCAATTCTTTCCCGAATTCCTCGAGTTTAGGCAAAATAAACACCACCCGTTCCAACCTCCTTAAACTGATCCATTACATCGGTCACAGTTGCCGATACCTTACCGAAAGGGGATACATATTTAAAGCCTCAGTCCTCCATTCGCCTCAGTTCATCTTCATAGGAGTCGTAACTAAATACAGAGCAACAGTCTTCACGGGTGTGTGAATATGAAAGAAGACGATCGTCAATGCCCCACCGATTTCTCTGGGATTGCTAAAGGACCAACACAGTAATACGAAAAAATCCGTGTACAACACGGCTACCAATAAGAAATCGAACCTTTGGTTTGACTTTGAAATTCCGTCTCCTGTGCGCATTGGTCGAAAAGCTTTCGGGCATGGGAATGTCGCTTCCGCTCGACGAGACGTTCATGAGAATGGCGAAAGCTTCGTCCCTCGAGAGAAGCGGGGACCTTCCGGGTCCCTCGGCGAACTGCTGGGGCGTCAAAGTCAGGAATCTGATCTTCTCGACGAGATTGCCGGTGACCGACCTCAGCGACTTGGGGTCGGTCGGCAGAAGAGATTTTCGGTTGCACTCGGCCTTGGCCCAGCGTTCGAGGGCCTCGAAGAGCTCCATCTCGGAGTCGATGCGGAGCTCGTCCTGGTCGAAGACCGTCGCTATCGTGCCGAGCTCGACCTCGTCCCAGCTCGATTCCTTCAGAATCTCGTCGGTCTTCGTGCAGATTATCTGCAGGCATTTCTCCAACAGAACCGGCTCCTCGAAGAGCTTCGCGAATTCGTAAGCCCGACAGGCTTTCTTCGGCGACAAATCTGACCAGAGGTACTTCGTGCACTCCTCGACCAGATAGGGAAGCATGTACTTCTTGGCGCAGTAGCACAGCTCGCAGGCGAGCTCGAACGACTCGAGGTCGATGTGGTCCGTGTAGATGTACTCGAGGAGCGTCTTGAAGGCCTCCGGCTGCACGTCCCGGATCGGTATAGGGTCGCTCTTCTCGGCCATGCTACCGTAAAACATCGCCTCGAAGACCGGACTCGACATCGCGAGGAAGAGCTTGTGACCCTCCAGTATCTGCTGCTGAGGCTCTTGGCCTACTATGAACTTGCAGTCCGACCATTGCCCGCTCTCCAGGAGGTACTGCCCTCTCTGGGAGACCCTCTGCTTCGTGCTCTGCCAGTCGCAGGGCAGACCCATCGCCGCGACCTTGCTGGACTCGTTTTTTACCGACGATTCCACCTTTTACCGAACACGGGCGTTTCCTCCTGACGAATGCGAAAATGATCGAGGGTCGCAGTCACTGAAACAAGTGAGGAGATGGTGTTGTTTAGTCTGATTCAATTTAAAGGGATGAAGTTTCTATGTTATCTTGGCTTTCGTATTATCTTTGAATTAGAAACATTTCGAAAGGATTTGGTCAAGGAAAATAACGAAAAATTTTGATATAATTAATTTCACAAGATTTATATACGTTTCTTGGAGTCGTTTCGTTGACACGAAAAATAACTGCGATGGATTTTCATTTTTTATTCGATTTTTTTCAAAAACATTCAAAAGTATTCGCAAAATGTAAATACATCTTTACTAGTCTGCTTTTTCAACACGAAATATAACTGCAACGGTTTTGTATTTGTTTTTGTTTTTATTTTATTTTATTTTTTTATACCTTTATTTAAACAATATGTTGTAGAATTCACCGAAAAACCTTCTTCGATAACTCTTGCATAAAAAAAGTTTTGCCAAAAAAGTTATTTATTAACGAAGCAAAACACTGCTATACACAGCGTCGATAAGTCGTCCCTCCTCGAACGGATAATACGGTTTATTTATAAACCATAAATCTATTTCCATCCGCTCCGCACCTAGCGCAAAGGCTGCGAGGAATGTCGTAAGTGCCGATCTTTGGCCTTTAATTTTTCAGCTCTACGACTCGCGATTATAAATCCCCAGATTCGCCTCATTTTTTAAATCCACATAAAAATAGTATTAAAAAAATGTCTAGAGCCGCCGACTCCGAAGTTCTCTCTCGGCCCAATATTTTTATCTCAGAAAACCCAATGTTTTGTGTTTAGCGTGATGTGTTTCCGTGTCGTTTACCTTATCTCGTTGGGCCTGCGATCGATGTCACTGGCTCGCGGTAGCGTTGAAATAAACGTCGGCAAGCTTCTCGCGATATATTCGCCTCGAGCATCACCGACGGACCGTGACTCTATTTCGGTACACCGCGTGCTACGCTCGCTCGCCTATAAATACAACAGAGCTTCTTTATAAACAATGCCAAAAGGAGATCGCGTGGGAGGTCGCGAACGTGCATCCCGGAAAAGTGTCGACGACGCGGAATCTCTCCTGAAAAAAACAAACACGAAAATAATGTTGCTGTTTTGTTTTTTTTTTTTTGTTACCTGGGGATTATCGAGTGAGCGCGATGCGAAGGCTTGGGCCTTCGCGCCTCTCCGCTTGTCCCGAGCCGCCGCTCGCGATCTCCCCCTGTTTCCACCGAATAATGTGTCCCAGTGTTTATCGTCGCGATCGTCCACCGTATTTCGCCCACGAACTTCGGCAACTGTCAAAACACACACCTCTGTACGGTTCCAAACGATCCCCACCGCCCGATATCCGCGTTACGCCATCTTGGATCGCGCTCCCCGACACTTTCCCCCATAAAAACCCCAGAAACTACCGTGGTTTTTCCGGTGTCGTTGACACTCTCGAAACCCCGAAAATCGTCCCAAAAAAAAAGCCTCTCCGCGCCCCGACGAATCTCCCGAAAGATTCGATAAATCCCCGAACGATCTTTCAGCCTCTGAGACGCAACTTTCTTTGGCACATTTTTTTTTTCACCCAAAGTAGAGACAAGTGGGTCGCAGTCTCGCGCCCGCTGCGCTCGACCGAGCAACAATACAGAATCTTCCGTACTTTCAGCGCAATTTTTCCATCGACTTCAATTGACCCTGAATTAATTTGAATTTCATTCATATTTAATCTGGGAAAAAATCCCTCGTACTTTGGGTCTAGTGGACGAATTTTTGGCGGTGTTTTTCGCGACTTCGAGTCCGGGGATTTTTGTCCATCGCGCGCCGCGCCGCCGTGTATAGTCGTCGCGAAAAGTTTTTCCGCATCTTGATGACCGCGGTGGATTTTTCCGAATGGCGCACGCACGGCTCAGCTGGTGGTGCAGCGCGATATATCCAGGGCCAGTTTGCGCCGCGTTTTGTGATGGCATTTTGTCGCGCTTTTAACTGATACGATAATAACAGAGTGCTGGACACTGTCGCGGTGATATTAGGTAGGTCGAACGAGAGCTCGCCCGAAGCTCGAGGCGAGGATTTTTTTTTCTGTGTCTCGCCGTACGAACGTACGGTTAGTTTCTTTTGTGAAGGGCTCGGCAGTGATACAGGGGCACCTGCCATGGAGACCCACCTAACTCACCCGAACTCTTCTGTCACGAGCTTACCTGTCTACGAAGCCGTGTCAATTAAATCGCTCGCGAGTCCGGCCGCGCTCGTCGCCGCGAGCCAAACTCCCGTCGCTCGCTTTGTGCACGTCGAAACGAGACGTAATTCCCGATGATTGTTGACTGTCGAACCTTCGCGCATATCGCGGATCAGCAGGTGCCCCTTTCAGGATCGCTCCGAAATCTCGATCGAGGAAACGCGAAAAATTCCTCGCCTCGGTCCCAGTGGGATTTTTTAGCATTTTTAATATCGTAGAATTTTTAAGATTTTTTAAGATAAATGTAGAAAATATAGATTCTGGTCGAACGATCGAGGAGGTTTACTATTTTTATTTTAATGGTTTTCAGTGAAAATGGACCTCGCGAGGATAACCGAGACGACGTACCTGTCTCCGTATCGCACCTAGCCGGAGGGTGAAATCTATACTTTTTTTTTTTTTTTTTTTTTTTTTTTTTTTTTTCTTTTTTTTTTGTTTTGTGTGCGGTCCTTCGTCCTGCTCGCCGGTGCGTTCGGGGGAAGCAATGCGCGACGAGGACAGGCACAGACGCCTCCGGGCGCTGGAGGAGAAGATCAAGGATCCGAGGAACGTGTCCAATCTGGACAGCCTGCTGGACACCGTTCAGGCGCTCGTTGCAGATTGCGAACATCCGAGCGTCAAGCGGATGAAGAATATCGAGGCTTATATGAACAGATGTGAGAGAGACTTTTTTTTTATGATGACTAATTATGGGAGAGAGAAAAAATATTGATTTTCATTGGAAATGCTGAATTTTTTTTTGGGCGCGCGTAGATGACTCGGTGGCTCAGGATATTTGCAAAATGCGCATGCGCACGGACGACTTTACTCTCATCAAAGTCATCGGCAGGGGCGCCTTCGGCGAGGTGCAATTAGTCAGGCACAATTCAACGCAGAAAGTTTACGCCATGAAGCTGCTCAGCAAATTTGAAATGGTACTGTTTTATATTTATTTATTTGTTTATTTATGGTAGTAGACGGGGAATTCCTTTCTACATTTTAACAAGTTGGTAAATCTTTTGTGTTTATGTATAAAGAAAAAAAACAAGAAAATATTTCACACTTTGTGCGCTAAATAAGAAAATCGATATTTGGAGTAGAAAAAAAAAATTGGAGTAGTATTATTAATCAATAATGTTATTTATTTTTTACTATTTATTGTGATATTATTAATTATGTGAATAATGATAATAATATAAATGTAATATGCGCTGCGGAATGGAGTGTGGAACGCGCAACCAGTGAATGCAGTAGAAGCAGAGACATTAAATCAACTTAAAAGCAAAATCGATAGATACACTTTTACGTGATACTATGTTATATTGAAGCGGAGCAATAAGTGGAAACTTAATTTATGTAAACAGTAATAACAGTAATAGTAATATAATTATGTAATTCCAAAAAAACGTCCACATTTGTTGGTGCAAAGTTACGTACATGAGTGTCTTGAATATTAATTTTCTGATTCATTTTTTAAAAATAAAATTCTAATTGCATTCAAATCAGTATGAGAAACAGCATTGCATTTTTTACAGAAAAAAGGAGACTCATTTTGAGTGTACCTGAAAAATTCAACTTCTCGAAAAACCAGAAGCGCCAAACCTTTTCGTACATACGTATTTTTATGTGTGTACGAAAAAGTTTATGATATAAATTAGCAATATTATAATAATTTATTAATTTATTAATGTATTAACTTAATCAACGGGCCATATCCGTTTACACATTGTACACATATTAATTCATATTGGTGCAATCGTGTTTAGATAAAGCGATCGGATTCGGCATTTTTCTGGGAGGAGCGAGATATAATGGCCCACGCCAATTCCCAGTGGATAGTCCAGCTGCACTTCGCCTTTCAAGATCACAAGTATCTCTACATGGTGATGGATTACATGCCGGGCGGTGATCTCGTTAATTTGATGTCGAATTACGACGTACCGGAGAAGTGGGCGAAATTTTATTGCGCCGAGGTTGTTCTCGCGCTGGATGCGATACATCTCATGGGTTTCGTTCATCGAGACGTTAAACCCGACAACATGCTGCTCGACAAACACGGACATCTAAAACTCGCGGATTTCGGTACCTGCATGAGAATGGACACCGTAAGCATATTTTTCAAATCCGTCAAGATTATCTCGTGAATAAAATTATATACATGTTAATTCCGACCCTGAAGATATCTGTACGAAAAAACGAAATCGTCTTTGGCACGTCTTCGTCAATACGTTGCTTTAGGAAGAAAAATAAATTGTTCGCTTGTAAAATTTTATTCTCCAAGTGAACTTCCTCAAGCGAAGTTTCTGCGCTACAAAGCACACACGTTAGAACTTGATATTGATAATTATACAGGAATTGATGAAACTTAGTGTCGCCCAAAAATCTTCAGGTTCACCAAATATTTCCCGAATTGTAACTTCGAATCGATTTGCAAAAAAAAAAAAAAAATCAAATCTTGAATTTCCAGGACGGCTTAGTGAGATCCGACACGGCGGTCGGAACCCCGGACTATATATCGCCGGAGGTGCTGCAGTCGCAGGGCGGCGAGGGTGTTTACGGCCGGGAGTGCGACTGGTGGTCGGTCGGTGTTTTTCTGTACGAGATGTTGGTCGGCGACACGCCGTTCTACGCGGACTCTCTCGTCGGCACGTACTCGAAGATAATGGATCACAGGAATTCGTTGCATTTCCCTCAGGAGCTGGATTTATCGCACTCGGCGAAGAGTCTGATATGCGGTTTTCTGACCGACCGTACGAGTCGTCTGGGTCGAAACGGCGTGGACGAAATAAAAAGTCATCCGTTCTTCAAGAACGATCAGTGGACGTTCGACAACCTGCGCGAATGCGTGCCTCCGGTCGTACCCGAATTGTCGGGCGACGACGACACGAGCAACTTCGACGACGTCGAGAAGGAGGACGGACCCGAGGAGAGTTTTCCAGTGCCGAAGGCCTTCTCGGGAAATCATTTGCCATTCATCGGTTTCACATACTCCGGCGACTATCAATTTCTGGTGACCGGCGGCAAGGAGGCCGTCGACGGTCTGGAGAATCACATAAACAACGGCGTCAGCGACGACGCGAAGCTCTCGCAGCTGGAGAGCCTGCTCGAGCGCGAGAGACGCCAGGTCGAGGCGATGGAGTCGCGGCATCGAGCTCTGGCCGTTCAGCTCGAGGCGATAACGCGCCGCGAGACCGAACTCCGGGAGGAGGCCGCGCGCGCCGACAAGGAACTGACGATCCTGCGGCACAACTGCAAGGAGGCTCAGCGACGCGTCGAGCACGAATCCGACGCGAGGAAGAAGGCCGAGGCGCTCCTCGTCGAGCTCAAGAAGAAATTCGACGAGGAGCAGAGCCGGAGGGCGCGCGACGCCTCCAACTCCCAGCAAACGTCGGAACGCGTACTTACACTGGAGAAACAGATCAAGGAGATGCAGAGCAAACTCGAGAGGGAAACCGAGTCGGCCTCGAGGATGAGGAAGCAGGCGACCGAAGTCACCGTTGCACGACAAACCGCCCAACAGATGGCCAACGAACTGCAAGCCGCCAGGTCTCTCCTCCAAGCTCAGACCGATTCGTTGCAGCAGGAGGTCGCGAGCTTACAGGTATTGTTCGGAGCTGGGTAGTATTTCAAATATTTTGCCTAACTCCATTATTATTATTATTATTATTATTATTATTATTATTATTATTATTATTATTATTATTATTATTATTATTATTATTATTATTATTATTATTATTATTTATTATTGCGAAATAATAGTGTATTAATTTTTCGGTGAGCTTATTTTTGACTTTGTCCAAAGGGTCAACTGTCGAAGGAGCGCAGTTCTCGAACGCAGGCGTCGTCGATGAGCGCCGAATTGGAGTCCCGTCTGTCCTCGCTCTACGTCGAGCTCGAGCGTAGTCGCGAGAAGGAGGAGAAAGCGACTCTGGACAACAGACAACTGAACGAGAGAGTTTCGGCCCTCGAGAAGGAGGCCGCCAGCTTGACGCTGGAGCTCAAAGCTGCGCAGGCGAGATACAACCAGGAAGTGGCCGCTCATCAGGAAACCGAGCGATCGAGGATATTGTCGAAGGAGGAAGCGAACATGGAAGTTGTCAAAGGTGAGAAACGATCGTTTTCGATACGAGACACTTTTTTCGGGAATTTTTTTGCTCTACGTGCTGAATTTCTCGTTGCACGCTTCAGGAAGAATCGATAGAGTCATCAAAGGTAAAGTGTCTAACTGTAATCGCCCGTTCGCTCGGTAAACAAGAATTTCCATTCTAACGTTTCGTCAAATTTGCCATTTTTTCGCTGCGCACTCGTTCGAAGTATGTACAAGTTAAATATAATATAAAAAAAAGATCGCACGATCTTGTAAATAAAATATAAATCGAGGCGAGAGAGAAAGGTTGGGCAGGGACAAGGCTGCGAATTTTATTGACTATTATTGTATTTTTTTTTCTCAGCTCTACAAGCGAAACTGAACGAGGAGAAGAGCGGAAGGCAGAGAGCAGAATTGCTCGCTCAGGAGAAGGAGCGCCAGACGTCGATGCTCTCGGTCGACTATCGTCAGATTCAGCAGCGTCTGCAGAAGCTCGAGGGCGAGCACAGGCAGGAAGTCGAGAAGGTCAAAGCGCTTCAGGGTCAGGTCGAGCAGGAGCAGCAGAAGCGCAACGTGCTCCAGTCCGAGCTCGGACAACAATCCTCCGAGGCCGGACGATTGCGAGCTCGCGAGATACAGCTCGTCGGCGAGGTCAGTCAACTGCGCGAAGCCAAGAGACAGATCGACGAAGAACTCGCCAATATGAAGACCCAAAGGAACGTCGATCTTCTGCAGACCAAGGAACTTCAGGAGCAACTCGAGGCCGAAGCGTACTTCTCCGTGAGTTGCCCGAAATCATTTATTAGATATTTTTTTACATAATCTTATGTATGGGGTATTTCCTTCCATTTCAACCTGGGTCTAACTCTTCACATCTCGGATTGGGCGCGATTTTTTATATGACTGAACTAACTCTCTAAAGCACGTAGATTATTTTAAATTGTTTGTAATTGTTTATGATTAAAAAAATGAACTTATTGATGCCCATAAATTAAAAATCTGAATAGATTCTGAACATTTTTTTTTTCATATATTAAAAATTTTAAGATTTGAGCCGGCGTGAGCCGGCATCAGCTTCTATTTTTTCATTTTTTGTTTTTTAGAAAAACAACAGTGACTCAATTAAAGGAAAAAAATCGGTCAATTATGACTTGACCATTTTTATATGCAACACTGCATTTTTGGGAACTTTGACCCTCGCATGAACCAACTACTCGTACATTAAAATGTTATTCTTGGCAACCATCAGAAATTTATAATTATGATGAAAAATTATTTATTTATAATTATGCAATAATTTATATAAAATTAATATATTTTATAAAAACGATTTACGAATCGCTGATAATGACGTGTTTTTCCAGGGCTTGTACAAAAATCAGACGCAAGAACTTCGCGAGGAGTTGGACGAGAAGACGAGGCTTCACAAGGAATTCGAGGAGGAGCGTAGTTCCCTGGTCCATCAGTTGCAACTCTCGTTGGCCCGTGGCGACACGGAGGCGCTCGCGAGGACGATAGCGCTGGAGCAGATAGCCGACCTCGAGAAGGAAAGAACACTGAAGGAGTTGGAGTACAAGGACGACGTTGCGAAGCACCTTCAGGAATTGAACGCCAAGGAGCAGATGCTGAATCGTCTGAAGGACAACGAGACCGAGCTCAAGAAAACCGTCGAGCAGTATCTCAAGGAGAAGGAGGACGCGAACAAGCGCATACAGGAGCTCCAGGACAAGCTCGGCAAGGCGCAATCCGATGCCGAGGATATCGACAAGTTGAGCAGAAAATTGAAGACCGAACAGCTGCTCAAGGAACAAGCGATCAGCAAGCTCTCGCAGATATTGAACAGAAAAGACATCACTTTCGGCGGCAAGTCCAAGAACAAAACGTCGTCGGCAGACTTGCGCAAGAAGGAAAAGGACTGCCGGCGGCTTCAGCAGGAGCTCACGCAGGAGAGAGAAAAGTACGCGCAATTGTCCGAGAAGTGGCAGAAAGA
Source organism: Ichneumoninae sp. A BG-2022a (assembly GCA_030522665.1). Lineage (NCBI taxonomy): Eukaryota > Metazoa > Arthropoda > Insecta > Hymenoptera > Ichneumonidae > Ichneumoninae sp. A BG-2022a. The sequence goes on from JAPYZC010004157.1 coordinate 23,891, forward strand.
TTTGCAAGACCTGCAGGCAAGTTTACTCGTAGATCTTCGTCAAACATAGCGAGTTTAAGGAGGGAGTCTCGGTGCTCGACAACAATAAGAGAAAATTGCAAGTACTTCTTGATGGTGTAAAAATCTGAAAAAAATAATGTATACTAAAGGTACTGAGAAGATTCATTTTGCATA
>JAPYZC010004158.1:0-10744 GCA_030522665.1 Ichneumoninae sp. A BG-2022a
AAAAATTCATACGTATTCAGAAAAATAAACGAATCATTTTCATATAAAAAAAAGTTTTGTTGCCGGGTAATTTGTTAACCAATTAATTTTTTGATGAATGTATTAATAACATTTTGCAATTATTATTATTATGCAAAATTAATCTTCTCAGTACCTTTAGTATACATGATTTTTTTCAGATTTCTACGGCATCAAGAAGTACTTGCAATTTTCTCTTATTGTTGTCGAACTTATGCGAAGTCAGCGCGCAGCGAGACTCCCTCCTTAACAAGCTTGGTGGACTTTCTCATTTTATTGCTCCTTTGTCAACAAAAAAAAAAAAAAAAATGAAAACGAAACCTTATCGTCGTTTAGATATAAATAGCCCTACAGGCGGACGGGCGGAACGTATCGAGAGTCAAGGCATTCGACCTATCAGGGATTTCATGCAGAATGGGGGCAATTTTTTATTAAATTCTCGAGAGGGAAACGAGGAATTAGCATAACTCTGTTTCCATTGATATCTCCGTCGGATGCGTTCATCTGCCGAAACACAATTTGCGCTCACAGATCGCTCGAGTTCAATTGCGCGCGCAAATCGAGAATCTATGCGTGTCCCGCGCGCTCCCAGCGGATCTCTGTGTGTTTCTGGGTGAGTCTCTATGAATAACTTTGCGAGGGTCCAAGGATAGACATCGTACTTTATTATATTGTAGACCACCTCGGTAATATACAAGCTCTACTAGCTTCGCGAGGGGATCGATCCATTTGCATACTCGAATTACCGGGGGGAACAAGCGTATCCGCTTACCCACGAGATCTCACGACAGACGTGCCGATGTCGACCGTGGCGAGGGAGAACCCGTCGGAGACGCGAGAAGGGAAATAACATCGGAGTGCGCGAATCCTCTTAGCGGCCAATGCGGAATTAACATCGTGATCAGGGAGGATCAGAGCCACGTCTTCGAAGGCGGAAGCCTGCGCGAATTCTCACCCGGAACACATGCATTCTCATTCGGTGTCGGTGTGACCGATGGAATGGGAAGGAGAACATTGAGCACGCGCTCGAATCGAGTCGGACTCGTCGGTCGCGTGTCTGAATGCAACTTCCCAGTTTCCATTTAGCGAATGAGACGCCGGGGCTGTCCGGGAAATTTCATGCTGCCTCGTGCCACTCGCGAGTGGACAAACTGGTGCGATTACATCGACAAGCGCGAATCGAGCGCGAAGCTTGATTAACAGGTAGATTACAAAAGAAACCACAGACATCTTGTTCGCGCAATAAATTCGAGTCAATTGGACACTTCAAAGTGTAGGCCAACAATTGACGCAGTGTCGTGGAAATTATTGAATTTTTCTTGAAAACAGCTTCGTAGAATTGACAATAGGGATGCGTAATTGATTGAGGCAGAGAAATCAAAATTTCAATTTAAACTCGCTGGACTAGAAGTTGAGGCAATCTTCTCTAAAGATTATGTCTTCAACTTTCTGCCCACCTAGCCCAGACCCGGTCGGTATTAAAAACTGTGACCAACTGTTGTCACGTGTCCTGTCATCGACGGTCAAAAGAAAAATCCTATCGGAAGAGAACATCAGGTCAGCTTTCTGTGAGACTTTTCTTTTGATCGTAACCACCATTGCGCGTGAAAAAGTTGATCACCGTTTTTATTATCCACCGCTAATATTAACCACCCATTTCGCACGCTACGAAGCTGCTGTGACAGTTATCTTTCTTTAGAGATTCGTGTTGTTCTTCCTCCATTCGCACGAATTGAGGCCAATGACAAAATTGGATTTCTGTTATTGACGAATCCGCCGCATTTCTGCCGTAAAGACAATCGGCGCCAACCGGACGAAATGGAAACATATCTCGTGTAGTCGATAAAGACAGGAAAAAATGGATTTACGAGAAATTGTAAATAACTCTTGGTTTTGCAGATTATAGAAAATCAAAAATGGGTCTTCGTTGAACAGGAAGCTAAAGTGTAAAAGATTTGAGAAAAAAAATGGTTCGATCAACCAAAAGTCGCGGTGACAACGACCCTGAAGATATCTGCATGACATCAAGTTTCATCTTTGGCCAGTCTCTATCAGTGCACGGCTTTGGCAACAACAACCAATTGTTCACTTATAGAATTTTAATCTCCAAGTGAGCTTCCTCGAGTAAAGTTTGTACAATGCAAAATACAACCATTATAACTTGATGAAATTTGGGCACATGCAGATATCTTCAGGGCCATGCGGTGACATACGTTCAATGTTGTTATTTGTTTGATACAAATAAAGCATTGCCTTTTAAACGTTTATTTGCTTCAATTTATTCAAAATTTGTCAATTGAAATAAAAATATTTGTTGTACCAACAAAATACATCTTTGAACGTATGTCATCTCGCATTTGCTTGATGCAACCATTTCTTTTTCTCAGTGTGGACATCGATTTCCGCACCTTAGCTCACAAACATAATATCGTAGACGTAGATCAGGCCATGGAGAGTCTGTGTACGAAAATCAGTTAAGTGTTTTCAATAGTTCCGTCGAACACTGGCGCCTCCCTAATCCCGTCGAGTCGGGACATAACAATGAAACGCGTAACTCCCGTTATTTGCCCAGCGGGCGAAGTTAAAATCAGTTTCCTTAAGACCGTGAGTGACAACGCCTACGCTCCTCGCGTTTGACGAGGGTTCAACCTCCACAAAAGTTGAGCGAAGTAACAATAATGCGAGGAGCTTCGCTGTCATGCCGTACACGCGAAATGTAAACCATCAGCAATAATCACTGAAATTCCCATTGACGACGCGAGCAACAACGCAAAAGGAATTTTTAATTTTTAATATGTGAAACAAGAAATTACGGGAGTAAAAACGGAATTTTTAACAAAAAATACCTACGGGAACACGCGAGGGATTGAAAAATGTTGACATGAGCATTCCAGTAATATTCAAGCATGCACGAAGAGCGGATACGCCCGGTGCTTCGCTATTATGCGAAATATAAAAATTCCTGGGAATACACGGTACTTTTTTTTGTAGAGCGGAGAGTTATCATTAATCTTTTTTCTCCGTGTAATACAATATTATTGGTATAATTTGCACCTGGCGGATAGCGTGCGGTGGATGGTGAATGGGTTATTGGTGATGTTCGTACTGGCAGCGGGGAAACACGCGCATTTACACCGCAACGAGGAAAGCGAAATGGGACGCCAACTGGCTCGCACTGCGCCGTATGCATTCTGGCAGCCACTCGCGAAACTTACTAATAAATAGTGTATCATAATTAGGTCGGTATATCTGAAAATCAATACCCCGAGTCTAATCACGCCGGCTCTGGCGTACACGCAAGCGTATCCTATGGGGCGTCTGTATATACTATGCATGAATATATACATGTACATGTACAGATTTGTAAAGGCAGAACGAATTTCCTACATCTAGTTCCGCAGTGTTAGCGAGATGATTGGTACGGGGCTGACCGATTGGCGTATGCAGCGTACGCTGCTGGCGATATGATTACACGTAAAATACATTTTAACGCCGCCCCGTTTACGTCATATCGAATTAGTTTCATTATCGCGCATTATAATATCGTAAACATTTTACGTACGTTGCATCCGATCACTAATTACGGATCGACCGAAAGTGTTTCCCGTTTTACACGCAGTATCTTTCCCTGAGGGAACGTCCATATTTTACTAGAGCAAATAGTGGTAAATCGAGTAAATGCACCAGCACGGAAGATTGGAGCTTAAATGATTAAACATCGAATGATTCGAAATCGCATGCGCATCCACTCGGATTAGCGTTGCCGCGAATCTTTTTTTCATCTACGAGGAAGATGAGATATTTGTTTCCGGATTCCAAATTCGGCAAATTAAAGACTGCTCAATCCTATCTACAAATAATCTGGGCACACATTTTTTTCTATGCCCAGATTATTTGTAGGTGGGAAACTCGGAAACATCGAAGGTGATTTCAATTGGATTATTCGTATATTGCAGTTACGAGGAACTTGAGTCGCGACGGAAATGAAAAACATTTTCATCGTGATCGGCAATGTAGGACTTGAGTTTGTGACGGGAAAGCTGTTGAATTCATATTGAGCTCAAAAAATTGCGAATTTACCCACATGCCTTTTTTAGCATTTTTTCCAACTCCATCACTTATGAAACCCCCACCGCTGATATTTGAGACGGAAAATCGAATCGGAAGTAACGAAAAGCAAACCTTTTCTCTGCGCAGTTTTTCCTCAGGTAATTGTTATTTTAAAAATAAAACCCACCGTGTATATATTCCGCCGTGCATCTGAACATACATACGATAATATTATTGAATGTAGAAGTAAGCAAATAACCTTTCCCTATGCAGTCTTGCAAGCTTGGAAGTCGAGCGGGCGAGTCCAGCGAGTAATTAAACATTTCCATCCACCGTGGTTTTTTTTCTTTCATTTTATATGCGTACATGCAATGGACGTGGATGCAGCAGACGCGGGATGTCTGCCAAATACTCGAGACACGGCAGCAGCTAGAAATATAGGAGGCATTCCGGCATATCCGAACTGGCTCTCGACGATCAAGCTCGTCGGCGGCCACCCGACGGTCCTCGAGCACGTACGGTTTTCATTTTTCACGTGGCTATCGTGCGAGCCCGGTGCATGAAACGATGACTAGACACTTTTATGCGCAATATCCCTGACGACGAGCGCTCGGGCTGGCCGTACAGAGCCGCCAGCCAGGATTCTGTACCTGCTATACTGCCTAGCTCGATGCCGATGCCTTTGTGCCGCTGGGTTTAAGCTTCTGCTACTGGGGCCAAATGTCGAGTGCGCCGAGATGTCCCGAGTTTTATGCTCTACGCCATTAACGTGTCAAGGTACGGCTGCGTGTGTCATTAAATGCTTTTGTCCTCCTCCCCTGCTTCGGAAACTTATAGAGCCCGATGGAATGCAATCTGGAGCTTACGCCCCTCCACTTCCCCCACGTCAACCAACTGGGACAGCCGCCAACTCTCTTTCTGACGTCGTTAACACAGAATCGTTTAATGAAAAGGAGGAAGAAAAAAAACTGGTGAATGAGATATCGGCCGGCACATCAAGCGGATACGTCTAGATCGCTGTTTTACGTCGCTGCACGCGAGGACGCACGATATTGCAAATAAAGAACCTTCGACATTAACCCGGCGCGCCATCAACGGTGCAGAAAAAAAATGCAGAGTGTTTCTCGTAAAAAGGTTAATATGAAGGAAAAAAACGTTCCCCGGCTATGAATTTCTTGAATATGATTAATGTATATATATATTTTTAAACCCTGCTTCTACCACTTCACCTCGTCCGTAACTTCTTGGAAATGAAGTAACCATTCCACTTTTGTCTGTATGTCTGGAGAAATGCACTGAACTTTAAATTCACCGTCCGGCCACCGTTCCGACTGCCGGGAAGCTTCCTTCAAGGTTTACTGAAAATTTTAATTAACGCCAGGACCACTGCGGCAAACGGTCAAAGAGTTATGAATCCGTAAAGCAAACAGTCCTGCAAATATGCCCGCCTCCCCTGCTTGCTAAGGGAATATTACATTTTAGTCTCACTGGCAAACAGAGGATTCCCTCGACAACTCCGGAACCCGAGATTGGAGACCGGCGAGTAATCTTTTGGGGATGATAGGCTTTGCTAGACCAGCAGGATAAGACGTTATTGGTGGGCGTCTCCGCCATGTAACCCCTATCTGCTCCGTGTCATTTCCAGCCATGATCGATGTTCCAGCTACGTTCGCCGCACAAACACAATAAAAAGCGGTAAAGATTCAAAATCCCCTAGTATTTCAGTTCCTCGTACAACATCAACGTCTTTCAATTTTGTCACGCGTTTCAGTTACTTCGGCAAAAGATTTCCGATTCGCGCGGTTGTCCAGATCAACGATTGGGAGTTTGATCTTGAATGTGTCGTAGATCAACACTCAAGCTCCGAGTGTGCGGCATTGAAAATGGATTTGCGACATATAAAGGCTCTTTCGCGAGAAAGCCTTTCGGTCCATTCTCTACCTGTCGTCCCGTTTCAAACTACGGCAAAGCGACTGGGTAGCGCAGAGTAAGGCAACTCAATCGAAACATTCGCATGTCATCCTTATCTGCCCTGTGGCATTTTCAGCCATGATCGATATTCCAGATACGTTCGACTTATGTAAAGATTCAAACCCCCAAGTATTTCAGTTCATTGTAGTTCAATTGAAGTTCGAACCCTCAACTATTTCAGTTCATTGCAGTTCAATTGCAGTTCTAACCCCCAACTATTTCAGTTCATTGCAGTTCAATTGCAATTCAAACCCCCAAGTATTGCAGTTTAATTCAGTTTAATTGCAGCTCAAACCTCCAAGAGTTTCAGTTCATTGCAGTTCAAACCCCCAAGTATTTCAGGTCAATTCAGTTTAATTGCAGTTCAAACCTTCAAGAGTTTCAATTCATTGCAGTTCAAACCCCCAAGTATTTCAGTTCATTTTAGTTTAATAGCACTTCACACCCCCAAGCATTTCACTTCATTCATATATTACATCAATACCTTTAAATTTTGTCACGCGTGCAGTTATTCCAGCGAAATATTTCTGATTCGCGCGCCCATCCAGATCAATGATCGGGAGCTTTGATCTCGGATGTGTCGTAAATCAACACGCAAGATTCGAGTCTGCAGTATTAAAAATGTATTCGTGCCGTACGTCCGGAAAACGTACGCAGGCAACGAGCCTTGGCAAGTGTAAAGACTCTTTTACGATAGATCCTTTCTACCCTTTCTTCGCTTTGCCGTTCCGTCTCAAACTACGGCCAAGCGACTCGGAGGGCAGAGTAACGTAACTCAATCGAAACATTCGCCGGAAGAACTTCTCCCTCTCTCGTTCCCTCTTTCTTCTAACCCGGCTCCTCTGGTTCGACACGCCTCGTAGAGTCGTTTATAAAGCGTCGCGCGAGCTCGGCGCGCACGCCACGGATCATGTGGCTTGCCCGTGCGCTCGAGCCCGACGAATGTGATTGGAATTTTATTAATTGGCCGTTGCATAATTCATTTCGTACTCCCGACCACCTCGTACAGTTCTCCCCAGTTTTCTTTCGCGCTTCTTAAGCCATTGAAGGACCCATTAACCACTGAATTTATCATCGCCCAGGATCGTCGAAGCCCCAATGATTTTTTTTATAATTTTTTTTTTTTCATTATATTTTTACTTTCCATTATCTCACCGACGCCAACTCGCCTCCTCCTTTCGATCCGACCATTTACGAATAATTCCGTTGAATGCTAAAAATCGCGACGACGAATACTTAATCAGCAAGGGGTGAGCCCGTGATTTTTGCAATCTACCCAAGATCCGTTCAACACTCCGCACGTAATTTGCATTGAACGATGCGAAGCGTACAGTTGCCTCTCCGCCGCCGCTTCGCACCATTATATACAGGTATATATTCATATATATGTATGAGATAAATTTTATTCGCGCCCCCCCAGACGATGACGACGCATATTAAGCGGAAACGCGCGCGCGCTGGCCTGTCGGAGATTAAATGGCCGAAGATTGAATTCTCCCACTCATCTCTGTCTATTTCTTCTTCCTGGTTTCATTGTCTACCCTGTTATTCCCTCTTTTCAACCACCCTTGGATCGCACCGGCGGCATCGCTTCCCTCCTCTCCGAGCCTCTAATGTTCCGCCCCCGCTTTCCAACAACCCGCGCACCCGCGGGTTTTGTGTTCCGGAGATCGTTATGTAACCCCGCGGATCTACTTGAACGGTATCCATAAATTCGAACAAGAAGACGAGCACCACCGCCATCCAGCGTCTAATAACTCGGTTCTCATACATTATACATAAACGGTTTGATATTCATCCTCTCGTTGCAGCGTCGAAGACGCCCGGCGCCGCTATTACAACAATAGAACGCGGTACCACTGTCCATAAGAAAGTACTGCATGTCGAACGAGATCGGATTCGGTATGGAATTCGAGAGTGTACCAAGAAAGGATTTGAAGAATTCTATGATTCGTAGATTCAGTTATTTACAGGGCAAAAGTGGTGAATACGAACGGGTTTGTCTATCATCGATTTCCTCGCCAACCAAGTGTCATTCAACTGCATTCAAGTGCCGAAACTAAGAAACATCTCTCCCAGCTGGAGAATCACGAAGATACTTTGAGAAATTGTCGAGGCACTTAGTCGTTGATGCTAGATCAGAGGATTTAGACCTGACGTGGTGTTTTCCTACCACGCTATCAGATGGAGAGGAATGTCCCCGGATCAGCGTTTTCGGTCATCATGGATTTCGATCAGGTCGATCACATTTTCATGATTTCAGATTTCTCGGAAAAGTTGTGATAATGTCACTCGGGCTGTGTGGGTGCTCGGGTATATTGACAGCAATCAAAAGTCAAAAGATAGTCCTTAAAAGAGACCGGGCATCGTACATGGTAGACCTAATCATGGTATATCTGTACTACTCCGAGTACATCGGTTAAATAATTCACTCCTTTGAATGTTTTCATGTCCCAAAAAAAACTATCCCGGATATGGACATTAAACCTCCCCCCAGGGGCTAAAAATCTCGTAGCGGTGAAACGGCACTGCGTACACAAAAAAAAATCCTCGCTAGCGCCAGCGTCCATTCGTTAGAGTTTCAAAGAAAAATAACAAACGATCGTATCCTCCGCGAAGCCTTATCACCCGGAATTACCGAACGCATCGCTCCCATTGTGATGTCACGGTCGGCTTATAAATTTGAAACTCTGAAAACAGGTGGGCGATTAGCTCGCCTAGCAAAAAGATGAAACTATTCGCCATAGATCACCCGACCAGCCACATCACCGTGAATTACCTCGTAGTAGTGCCAATGTATAAGCCTTCGACGGCAACGAAGAGTTAGGCCACAACGCCCTACCGGCCATCGGACCGGTGCACGATTGCATCAGTGCCGTTACTTCTGGCAGCAAGAACGGTGCACCGAGCCCACCCCATGCGGAATACTTCCATCTCATCTCCTCCTCGCACCATGATCTCTCGGAGCTCTCTTGTACCTGCCAGATGGCTCGCCGCGCACATATCCGAGGCGTGTCCGGCTAATATGACTGATTGCAATCTGCGGAGAGTAGCAACGCCCGAGCTCGCGCCTCGATCTTGTACTGCGGTACCTAGGTGCATCAGACTGTCCGACACTATACGGGTTGCTGTTTCGCGTTGGCGGCATCGAGTCGGCAACAGCAGCATCGTCTGTAGCCGGACGCTGCTGTAATAAATGGGGTCCGTCTGAGGTTACAACCTTCATCAGGGGAGATAAACCCGATAGCATCGCCAATCTCGTCACGCCACCACCGCTGCTTTCAGAGAGCGTACCGGGAGCAACCACCACCCGAGGGAGGCGATGAGGACGACGCCGAGGCCGCGGAGCAGCTCCAAAGTCTCCGTCTTGGCATTACCCAAGTGTCTACCAGCGAGCTTTTACCGCAACCCCGATTGCTGCATCCCCATCGTCCCAGTTTTCATACCACAGTGCTCCAACCCCCCCCCCCCCCTCATCCCCCAGGGCGTTCTCCTACCACAAAACGTCATCAGCTTCAGCGCCGTCTTACCCGTCCTGATAACTTCACGCCGTGAGACGCCTCGGTGCCGTGGTGACGTTTTCAGGAAGCAAGAGACGATCCGCTGCTTGCTTGACAGGTGGTGCGGAAATTGCTGGCGAAGATGACGAGTCTCTGGATTTTAACGTTGGATTTTCGTTCAACGCTCTCACTAACGCTCGAAAATTCTGATACACTATCGCGAGGTTCTTCGAAGTGAAATAGCAGAACTCTACGGGTATTCTGGTATTTTATGAAAAAACCACTGTTTCAATTTCGCGATACAAGTTTCATTTTAGCCGATGCTATCGCCGTTGATGATAAGCGGTGGACATGACATGCGTCGATCCGAACTGACACGTATGCAGGATGTCGAACGTAAGACACAATGCTTTCGATGTATGCGATTGAACATAGTGAATTCCGTTATGCGACGCGCCTCGCGTCCATCATCGTCCTGATCAATGAACGTTCATCGTTATTGATGCTTACGTATGTATTTTAAAGCTCGACGGGCCCCTCCCCGTTTTTCGAACGCTCGGTATCGGATAAACGAGGATTCAGCGAGATTGATAGCCAAACATTCGAATCGAGTTATAAATGCGGGTAGTCGGCGACACACTGCTGCTTCAATCTCGGCTGATATCGCTCGCGGCAGAAGCCCGTCGATTGCGCCAGAATAACACCCCAATTCCGATCGGGCGTCCAAATATCTATAACGAACTTATCTTTTTTTTTCGTTTACCAACAAAAATCTTTGTCGTCAATATCGCGTGGAGCAATACACAGTGGCATAACCAGACGGACGATATGGCCAATCGTTTTTTTTTTCTTACAAAAGCGAACTAAATTCTTGAAGGGTTTAGGGCAAAAAATTTGCTCATCTATACTGGTTCAAAAGGGACCAGCTTGATGTCCATGCCGAACGCGCCAATCTCGAAGTGATATTAATTGAAAACGTCCAGATCTATTAAGGAGGGAGTCTCGTTGCGCGCCAACTTCGCATAAGTTCGACAACAATAAGAGAAAATTGCAAGTACTTCTTGATGGCGTAAAAATCTGAAAAAAATCATGTATACTAAAGGTATTGAGAAGATTAATTTTGCATAATAATAATTGCAAAATGTTATTAACAAATTCATCAAAAAAATTAATTGGTTAACAAATTACCCGGCAACAAAACTTTT
>JAPYZC010004159.1:0-14136 GCA_030522665.1 Ichneumoninae sp. A BG-2022a
GTCGGTGACTAGGACGACGCATATTATTAAATTCTAAGATTACGAACGTAATTATAATTTATGCGTAGCTTTCGCATTTTACCAATGCGAAATTGTTTACTGGTTAACATATTATTCTTCGTAAACATAAACATTATACCAAGAAATTATTCTTATAAAAATACCAAGAATTAGCAATTAATAACAATTATTTACAATTAAGCCAGTCCACGTGCTCGCCATAAAATCGAAGTGTACGCGGATCTTGTGACGCGACAAAAAAAACCACATCACAATACATATATATATATGTAGTGAATAATGTTTTGAGTAAAAAAAGATTTATTTAATCCCCGAAGGGTTGCATGGTTTTTTGTAGGGTTGCCTCCTTGTTCGATTTCATACCTTTTCTTTTTCTCTCATAACTGAACAACAATACCGACAACAAAATATATTTCTTGCACTCTTCCAACTGTTATATATTTCCCTTTCTACATCCTTCATCTCTCTTCTCCTCTCTCTTCGCTACTCCGTCAGCTCTCTTCTCTTTTTTCCATCGTTCGTTCTTGCTTTTTCTGTGTCATCTGCTTCTTCTTAGTCCCTTTTATTTTCCTGTCTACCCATTTTTTTTTCTTATGCGATTCATTCCCTTATTTTTAGGAATAATCGGGTGGGAGGGTCAATAATAGGGTCTGAGGATAGAGGACAAATAAAAGCTCCCTCACCACGAGGGGAGCGGGAAGTGCCCGGTCGGGGAGTTGCCCTGCGAACTGTCCATACGTCGATGCGCACAGAATCGCTCTTCGTGAAGTAATCGGAGATAGAGAATCGCCCCAAGGGGTGTGCCAATTGGTTTCGTCTGTCGAGGCTTTTTCTGTCTTCTCTGATTTTTGCAAAAAGTGCTTTTTACTCCACGGGTGTAGCGTATACACTGAGAAAAAAGTGTATACTCTATTGGTCAAATCATAATTGTGGTTGCAATGATGATTTTCTGTCATAGTCGTAACTATAAAATGTAGACGTTCCGGATGGGAATTATTTATTATGGTAAAAAGTCGGTATTGTTGCTTTTACTATGTCAATTTTTCTCAGTGTACAGCGGTATACGCTAAATCCGTTTCTTTCTACTCATTTCAGCAAAAAATTTCCGGTAATATTAATAATTGCAAAGCGTTATATTCATAATACGACTACACGTCCATTTAACACAAATTACGGACTCGAAGAGAAAAACCGGTGAACCCGGAGTAAAACCTCCGTCCTGTAATTAAACAACACTTAGGTACAATTTATATTTCGTCGCAATTATGTCACAGCTGTAACATACTCCGATACTCGGTTCTCGCTCGGTCACCCACACACACACTCAACGAAGACACCGGCGAGTACAATATTGCCGGTAACCGCTCGGACGACACACGGAAAATATTTGAAAAAATAACAAACGAGGGATACATGAAATAGTTTACCAAATAAAATAAAAAATAATCCTTTCTTATTAATTAGTCCCTATGGAATCAGCTCGTGAGTCAACGAGCAAGCTGGAAGGGTCGATTAAATTTAATGTAACGTTACAGGATACGTGTCGAGAAATTGCAAAACTGGAGACGACAGAACGAATTGCTTCATCAGATGTCGTGGGAGACGGTGACAAAGTCGTAGATAAGACGTCCGTTGCAGTGGAAACGGGGATAAGAACACTAGCAAACACATCGCTGGGAGCAGCAGGTGCGCTGCTTACAAGAAGACTCATTACCAGGCGCTCATCCAAAAATATGGATAGAGCTGTAGGTAAACCTCAACTATTATGATATAGCACAAGATCTGTTTACATAGGTAATGCGGGAGGACAAGGTGAACGTAACAGTCATGTCGGAACCATAGCGACCTCATACTTCCTCGTGTCGTACCTCGACCACCTTCCATAGAAGACGGATGCAACGGGCAAGGCCGCTATGTGGTCTCGCTTCAAGTAATTCTTCCAGGAGACCATGAGGAAACAGCAAATTGGATTCGTTATAGTTAAAATCCGCGGCGTATACATCTACAGTTGCTATACTGAACCAAGTATGGCGCAAGAGGACTTCAAGATACCTTGGATCGACTATCAATGATGCTACGGACCAAAACCCATGAGGGAGACTTCAACGCGTGGACTGCGGACTGGGTATGCAGGGAAAGGTGCCTGAGAGGACAAGCACTCTTAGAAACGATGCCAAAGCTGAACTTGATCAAAGATGGCAATTCACCTACCTTGTCAAAGACCAGGCAAATTCCTTTATAGATCTCACTATGGTCAATGAGGGCCATATGAAAGAGGGCTAGATGACGACTGGAATACTGGTCGAAGACAAAAAGAAACTATACGAACGGAGAAAATCCCCACCGGAACATCATAAGAACCAACGAAGAAAAGCACACCAGAAAGCCTAATGAAATGGAATGGGATACGTCGACAAAGAGTGATGCCTGGTACCTGGAGTGGACACTCCAGGTAGATAGTTGGGTAACTCGCAAACATGGCGGAGTCAACTACTACAAGACACAGATGTGTTCAGGACATGGGAACTACCGAGCGTACTTCCATCAATTCGAAGGCCTTGTCTATGTCTGCTTCTCTGTTCGAAATCGACTAAGAGCCAATCTGTCTCTGTAGAGATTAATAACGGGTGCCCGGTAAGGCCAGATCATAGACTTGGTGTGCAGAGGCTATAACGCGCATACACGATCCATTTAGGTAAGAGAGACTTTATGGGCACGTCGCGGTAACGCGCGATCTTTATGGCTTCGACCATTCGAGGACTCCGCCGCAACGTGCGATCTTCATTGCCCCAGATTCACCCCAGGGTTATGTCTTTACACCGGAAGTCCACTCACGTGCGATACTGCTTCTGTTCCCGTCGTATTCAGCTATGCCTGCCCTAGGAGATGGATATCCTACATCCACTCGCCACCCCCAGCTGCGTCGGGGAGGCAGCTTCGACATTAGCCAGTTCGCTATTTTATTCGCACGTTCTCAGCATAGCATCGTAAATCAAGCTTACAGCTCACATGGTCGACGACTACAATCGAAAGTACTTAGCGAGGTTTGTGGGGTGCAGTTGAGCCCACCAGGTCTGTCATCTCGGACAACTGAAACCGTTGAGACCCGAGTGGAGTACACGCCTTGGTGGATTATCCTTTTCACTGGTCTATATATGTATAATATATACGCAATTCGCCTCGCACAGATCATAAAGCTCTCTTCCGATGATGGATAAAGGACGAGTGCTCGAGATAATTCTGTCCGTAGCTTCCGCTCTTTTTCACTCTCTACTAACTTAGGAGACGTTCCTAACCGTTGGTCTGGAATTTGAATTGATTCGTTGGTCGTAGAGAATAAGAGGCTGGAATGAAAAACTTAGCCGCAAGTATGAAGATGCGCGGTAGCGTTTCGATGCCAAGTTCATAATTTTTTTTGTAATCAAGACCATACCAAGTAATTTTACTGTTATTTGAAGACAAATCATCGGTTCGGAATTTTGAAGACATTTTCATGATGTAATTCGGACACAAATTTTCCGCTGCACAGAGCGAGCAACCATCAAACTTATTTTGTTCAATATATATATGTTGTGAGTATCAAAAGTAACGAAAACTGATATCTATGCAATCAGATGCTTATGAAACCGGAAATCTACACAACGTTCTCGAGTTATACCGGTTTGAATTTTGCTCGTCCATTTCATACACACACACACATACATCCGGACAATTTTTTCTAAATGTGATTTTTCGACGTTTTGGGACATTCTGAAAATGTTTTCATTAAAATCTCTAATTTTTTTTTACCAAAAAGCTTCCTCTATGAGGTAGCAAAATGGAAAGAACGGTAAGAGGCGAATAAAACGATACCATGAAAAATACAAAATACAATACATTTTGTTAAAATAAATTTCTATAACGCCAGCTGCCGTAGAATTGTTTCCCGTTACGCAAAAGTTCTCCATCATCGCGGTTAATACGATTTTCGACTTAGATAGAAGTATATTATCCTGGGAATTCTGTTTTCGCTGCCCTGGAGGTTACACACGGCCTGGGTGCTCCGATGCCTTTATGGATGAGAGACCCAACAGGATGATATCGCGTTTCCACAAGACTGAACGAAAAGGCGCCGCAGCTTAATGCTAGAGTATCCGCACCGAAACTCAGTGCCTCAAGGGTTCACCGTGATTCATCCACTACGTAACTCCACTGCAGCAACGACATCAGCTCAAAGTGACGGTACCGTGGTGAGCGAAAAATAAGGATGGGCGCGGAACCCTTACAGTGTTAGATAAATGTATCAACCCATCCGCCTCCTCCCCGTTAACGTCTGAGAGGATTATACACCTCGAGTGTAAAAAATTCGTTATTGTTGGCAGAACGCCTGCCAACAGAACGCCTGGCATCGTAAAGATAGTGCCGTTTCACATGATACGTTCACTGCAGAATAGCAGATTGACTATGTCTCGGTGTCCATTCGTGTCGCACCTATCCATTAATATTAAATTATATCAATTTTATTAACACCCCAAAAACTCGAAGAATTCTGTGGAAAAATCTTTTCTTAGGTTTATCCCGTCTGGCTTTCAAAGCTGGATTCTTATCGCTTTCTTGTAAAAATTAAATATTGTAATTTTCATGTCACGTCTTCATGATAGTTGGAAATTATAATTTTCATATCGTTTCGTCACAAATGTTGAAATTTGAAATTCCTGTATCATTTTCTCACAATGTTCCTTTATTAACCCTCCCCGTGGTTGTTTACTCGCAAAATATACCTAACCGGACCAAAAACCGGACCGTCGTGCTTCTCAAGGTTATATTTTTGAAACTAAACGGCGAAACATTGTCAATTTTTTTCGGATTATTTATGAAAACCAACTCTGGCTTAATCTCGTTTTTTTAAATTAATAAAAATAAATAATAAATTTGACGGTAGGAATTTATATGCATCATTTAGTGCAGCATCGGCCGTATGTTCCATGTTAATCAAGCTAACTTTTAATGCAAAATATCTCACAAGTAAACGGCAATGTTATTTACATTTCACAGGTGTGTGAATGGATTATCAAAGAGCGTATCTGCCAACTTTCCCTAAATCCTTTACAAAACGATTTCATGGAGGTACTACCTTAAGTAAGTTATCGCTTCCAAAAAATGTTTAACGAAATGATCTCGTAAAAAACAATTGATACGATTATTGATAAGATTTATTGATACGAGCGATTATTGATACGATTTATGGATACGAGCGATTATTGAATATATATTATCGAGTACTCCAATTAATGTTTTGCTGGGGAATGTATGAGTGTTAGATGGTCTGAAAATAGAATCGGCTCCATCATTCAGCTCTAGCGGACATCGCACACGGAAGGAAAGAACAATATGAGTATACAAATATTCTAACGTCGAACAGTCTGAAGAGCATCGAAGCACGCGGCAGAACTATTTTAATATCACATACGAAGCCATAACGGCGCTATATAGTACGCCAAAGAATTTCCTCCCGCGTATCGCGAGGCGGCCTTCCTTCCCCTCACCCTTCAATTGGAAATAATCGACCAAGCATTTGATGCATACCTATGATCAGCAAGATTCCATCAAATGCAGCTTCATGCTGCACTTCCTATCTCATTCCCTTATCACTTTCGAGATCAAGACAGAGAGATTAATCACTCTTTTCAAAGTGACATGTATATATCTTGCGTTGCTTGGCCCGGTGGTCGTAATATAATATAAAATATATACTCGAGATATTTGCCGGTAATGAGTCGTAACCCAAGTTTTTGTAGAATAAAAGAGTATACATCAGAACGCTAGCAAAGAATCGCATTTCTCAACGTTTTAGGCAATTTTAAGTAATCCGACATTAAAATGTCCATTTATTTTCCTGACAACTTTTTCTCCCGAGTTTCTTCTATGGGGAAGCAATACCAAGAAATAAATGTTTTCACAATCATACGTGTAATCTTTCACGCTTATTTTATGCATTATGGAATTTTACATGCTTAAAAGGACAAGTGTTACGTCCCACGCAACATCTCACCTATGTTTTTTTTTGCAAATGTAACCACGGGCTAAGGTTGTCAATACAATACCGGGTTGACCATCCGCACGTGCCGCCGCCCTACGCTTCAGGGTTCATTGCCCCTATCTCTGCTCTCTCTCATCAGTCCTCGCGCTCGTAAACTTTCTCACTCTAATCCTTGCACTCGTAAAATCTCTCTCATTTCTAATCGCATACACACACAAAACCCCGCTTACCACGACATTTACATATACGCACTCTCATGATCTAAATCCCCAAGTACACGTAAAATCAGCCCCACTCTAGCCTCGCGTCTATAAATCCCTACCCAACGCATCTTTCACTCACACACGCTCGCTCAACTACATTCTTATTCACTCACACCCATTGTCCCCCCTTTTCAAAATTAGGGGACAATGCATCCAAGGGCACGCAATTCGGTAATACAGTACCTCGGAACTACTATATAAGGACCGCGATTCTCGAATAAGTTTAGTTACTTCACCAGCATCGAACTTGTGACTACGATCACCGCTGCACAGAGCGACCAACCATCGAACTTATCTCTGTCCAATATATATAGGTATGTTGTGAGTATCAAAAGTAACAAAAACTAATATCTATGCAATTAGATGTTTATGAAACTGGAAATCTACACAACACTTTGGTAATAATTTCCAACTTCTTTTGACGCATCATGCCTACATCGTAGCATCTGCCAAACAGTTATGCTCATAAGTGGGCGTATTGGAAAGCTTGTGTCCGAATTATATCATGAATGGATTTTCAAAATTCCGAACCGATGCTTCCTTCATTTTTAAATATCATCAATTCAAAGATTCCACTTCTCGTATATTGGAGGATAATTATTTGGTAGCATCTCGCTTAAAAAATCGTCGTTTTAATGACTTGGCGTTCAGACACTGCAACATCTCTTGATAATCCATTGTCAAAACGTTTTTAACAGGCAGTCCTTTGAATATTAATGATGGATGTGCATGCAATTTAATACACACGGTAACTGAAAATTAAAACTAATATGTACGAATTCTCATATGTTTATCACAAAAATATCTGTAGGAATAGTAAATGTAGATACGTTACAGTTGTAATATTACCGACGACGGCAATTTTTTGTACTTAGTATGAATATCAAGCACGAATCTTTATGAAATTTAATATACAGTTTATGAGTATTGAACTTCCGATATTGGTATATTAATTGTAACATAGATTTTTTTACACCGTTGTGAAAAACTCAATAACTTAATAAATCCACCGTACAATTTATATTCCTCTTGCCCGCTTTCTGTCCTTCCCATTGAATTGATAGTAGAAAATCCCATACCAGATAAATCTCCATACCACTGCTCGGCTGATATGATTTAGCATGTATCCAATATTTTTTCTAAGACATTGATTTGCTGAACATCATTTTTTTGGAAGTCAAAATAGTTTTATGGTTTAGATCGACATTTATACAAAGAAAATATGTTCCTTGTTTTTTTTACTTATTTTTGAAATACCGTAACTGATGGTTATCAACAACGGAACATCTACCGAAAACATCATGTATAGATCGACCTGTTTTTTGATATTTCTTTTTCATGAAAACTTAATGAAAGCCTTTTCTATCTGGTAGCACAATAGTCGATGAAGTACAAAAATTACATTTTAATGTTATTCACAGGATCACGAATCGTTTGTCGTCAATGTTATCTTTTTCTTATGTATTAAACTTTTATTAGAACTTTCAGCATGTTCGATAATGACTAAGATACTTTTCCCGAATAAAGCATTTATTTAACATGGTAATACAATACTTATGTATATCACTTAAGATTATAAGACACCGACAACTTTATGGGAATACAAATTAAACTCTATCGGCCGATTCCGGTAGAGTTTCGTTTTATTATGATAGAGATTTTTGGGTTGAATTTTTATGGAGTTGCGTTATAATATTGTAAAAATATATGGGTGCAGTTGTAGGTGGTACATATGTCAATATGTTATATATTCTGTTTGTAAAACCTTCAGCACCGAATGCGGCGTAATAAGTGTTTCACTAATGTGAGCCTCTGGAAGTGAATCCCGGTGTATGAAGTGCATCATAATAGTATGTGAGGACCTGTGCATAATATTCAATCATTCGCATGGATCAAAATCAGTGAAAATTAAGTTCAAATTCACATTTGGTCAGCCTTGTTGTAGGAGCTAAAGATAAAATTTCTCGCTTTTGTTACTCTCGGTTGTAAATAGTAGGGTGCACGACAATAATATTTTAGCCCCTGCGCATCAAACTGAGTTCCTGGAGTGCATGAGATTAATAATATAAGCCTGTACCGGAGTTATCGTTCTGAAACGATTGCCTGCCCACTTGAATATCGGAGGCTTGGCAATATAATATAATATAATATAATATAATATAATATAATATAATATAATATAATATAATATAATATAATATAATATAATATAATATAATATAGCTCAGTGATCAAAATACTCGATCGAACAATTCCCGCATCCGGTCAAGCCGCGCTTTTTTCCGGAAATTGCTTCGCCATAAACCAAATGAGCTCGATATTTCTTTCGTGTCGTGTCGTTAGCGTAGTCGGAGATGGCATTGTCAACTCTATGGGTTAATGTCGATCGTGTCTTTGGTTGAATTCGGTTTGGCCGAAACTGGTATTTGTGTAGTGGAGACTCAGTGAATTCCCGTGTACTGTTGTTTGGTAGATTGGTAAGATTGGTAATAACATATGCCGATGTTACATATCGCTATTGGATTGGAATATCGTAAGTTCAGTCAAGTCGGTCGGAGACCTGTCAAATCGACCGGGAAAGGGTCTGAGCGGCCTCTTCCGGATCCATTTTACAGTTCTCTTTCGAGTCCGTCGAGTTTGGAAGGACGGGAGTTGTAATACTGCAGTTCATAAATCTAATATATATATATATTCGGAAGTAAGTATTGGTATCGGCCTGGCGTTGTTCAATGATCGATGAACTCAGTGCGGCATCGAGAGGCGCCGTGTGCAATTCCCAGCTCTGGTCAAGACGCGGTTTTTTTCTGAATACTGCTTCATTATATATTATTGTATACACATACATTGAATATATTTGATATACTTAGTATATTTACTAGGTTGCATAATTTTTAATATGCACAGCCGCCGATATTCAATCCGATGCACTATCGTCTTGGAACAAATAATTGACGGGCAGTCTCAAATTATTAATCTCGTGCACTCAGCGAGCTCAGTTTAATGAACCGGGGCCCGAGTATTAATGTCGTGCACTCGATACTAGATATTGGGCAGCGAGGGTCTCGCACTAGAGAGAAACTTAATCGTTAGCTTCAACGACCAGAGTCCTGCAGACAAAAAATTATATTGAAATAAATTTCCACTGAAATTACCCCATTCCGGTGACTGAATATGACGCACAGTTACTCACGCACAGTCTTGACTATTTCATATACCGAAGTCCACTTCCGAAGACTCGCAGTAGTGAAACACTTGGTACGCTGGTTTCAGCGTTGAGGGTCCTGTGCACAGAATCTGTAACAAAAAGTTTGCTGGACTATATTTAAACAGCAAAAGATTTTTCTCTCGATTTGGATCAATGAAATTGAAATGATAGAATTATAGGAATTATAAATAAGAAATTATGGAAATAAGTGATTTATAGAAATTGCTGCAGGAATGACGAACCGTAGGTTTTTTCAATATAAAAATATAAAAATGAACACTTTTTTCCCGAAATATTATAGTTGATTGTATCGATTGTGAACACAAAATTACGTGTACACACGAGGTTAACAAAACATCAACAGATAACCCTAAGCGGTGTAAGCTCTTCACGGCGGTGGGTGCAAAAGCTTATGATACGATTAAAAATCTCATTACACCAAAGACTTCTGGGCAGGTATCGCACGCCGATATCAAGAAAAATGTGAAACACACGTCTGCAAGTCTGTTAATGAATTGCTATCCCATGTTCGGTTCCAGAAGCGAAAACAGAAGTCAGGGGAGTCCGTCAAGGATTTTGAACGAGAGTTGAGAAAACATGTTCGCAAATGCACGTTCGGCGGCGCCGTTGAATGTGGACGGCGTCGACGGTGAGCTTCAACGGTATTTTTGCCAAGACTACGAGGAGGTGGTGTTCGATACGAACAAGATTGGGCTTTCGATGGAAAAAAAGCTCTTGAAATCTAGAGCTCAATGAGTGTATGAACGGTTTCAGAAGCAGCTATAAAATGACGAACAGCAATCCCTGAAAAGAATGAACTCTAAAGAGGCGCAAAAGTAGAAGTAGTCTCGACAAGAAGGTAAGTGTTTTCGATGCAACAAATCGAATGACAATGCCTGAAGCAATGCTATTTTAAAAAGGCGTCGTGAAACTGTTGTAAGAAGTAAAGACATGTTGAGCAAGCTTTGCCTTGCAAAGAAGAAATTGGCTCGGCAAGAAGAAAAAACATACCTAGCAGTACAAAAAACTAAATCGAGAGCGGGGCAAAATGGCACACCGGGGCAAAACGGGATTATGAAACAAAACGCAACTTTTCAATAACTTTTGGATGATAGCAATGGTGGCCCGTAGGGTAAAACGGAGTTGAAAATCCGGATGTATCGTTGGGACAAAATGGGGCATCCAAAAATTATTGGAAAATTGAGTTTTGCCCTCACTGTCCCATTTTGCCCCAACCTGTTTTCTTCGCCAGATTTCAGCGTTTCTTTCCTCGAAAGAAACGCCCTGTCACAGACAGTTTCGCGTGACATACTCAAGGTTAGGACATGATCACACTAGGACTTCAACTTAATTCAAAGCGGCTCCGCATCACACCTACAAAAATCGAGGTTGCGCAAGCCCCGCCCAGACGAACTGTGCGCAGCTCTAAGAGTCGCTTCCAGTACCGTGTCACGTAGCGTGGGCCCCCGACACTCTACTAATAACTGACATCTGTTGTAATCAGTACAGTATTTCGCTGTATGCGTTTTTGACGATAAATAGGCAAATATTCTCGGATTATAGAAACACGTATCAGATTTAACATACTTCGAAGTGGTTTTTAATTTACTTATATAATCTTTATTTGAAGAACGGATTCTACAAACAAATACAACTTTTTTATATCACTTTTCTATAATTAAATTTCACATTTTCAAACATAAAAAACTAATAACGTTCATAATAGTACGACCTAGAGTATATCTTTAGCTTTCATAGAAGCTATAAAATCCGCAATTTGTGTAGCGATGTGAAGCATCCTTATAATATCGTTATGCTGTTTGCATAATGGCAAGAGAGCGACCTGTTACCAGCGCACTGCTTTGCATGTAGCTAGCTCGCGAACTTTGTTAAGGGTTATTAAATCACCACGCAAATCACGTGTACGCGACGTTGGATTCTCCGATTACGAATGCCGGAATTCGATGAGTTCCTGTTGCGCTCGAACAAAACATCACGGTGACTCTTTCCTTGTCGATTTTTCCAACCTGGAGCTTCATTCTCGTCGCCCAGAGCGAGAGTTTTACGTGGCAAAAAGCGCCAGTTCCTTTCTGTTTCGTCTGCGTTGTACAAACTTTTGAGAGTATATCCATTGTCGGTGATATATATTTTTAAATTATCCTTGAACATCCCTGCTGCTTCAAGATTACTGGAGATTTTTTCGCCGGAGCTGCCTCATTCCGTGATGTTTCTTAAATTTTTCCAGCCACCCGTGGCTCGCCTATAAAGACAATACATATAGTTAATTGAGAGCACAGGTTCAAATCTTATTCCACAGTTCGTCGCATTAAATTTCTTTTAGTGAACAGAGTTAAAGTTCCATAAAAGAATTCTTCTAACAAACAGTCGGAGTGCTTTGCACACATTGTAAATAATGTATAGTAATTTATAATAATTTATAATAATTCATAATAATCGACAGTATTTGTGAATCGAAATACCTTTATTTTAAGTAATTATTACATACCTTAAAATTCTTTGGGCCTATGAATTGGGCCTATAAATACCTATGAAGCGTTGAGCTTCATAGGTACAAGATGCATTTAATTCTCACCTCTCGAAGCTACTATAGATGACACAAAAATGCATCTCATGAATACAAAACCTTCATTCGAAGGTCTGAGTTACAACATTTGTTCCTGTTGTTCTTGCATAGACACACAATACGTTCTTTTCTTAAATATTGAAGCAGCTTCCGATGAGACGAAAATCTATTTCGTGGTTACAAAAGTTTCACTCGCAGCCTTCAATTATATAATTCCTATCGAGAGTGGTAAAATCAAATAGTCCCAAACAGAATCAAGCTCCGTCCGGAAAAAGTGTATTCCTCGGTTGTATAGATGAAAAAGCAATCAATCTTTTGCTGACGGAGCTTCGATTCCATGTGAGATATTTCTTTCTTAATAATATCTTAATATTTGTTTCATAATAAATATTAAAAATTTTTTGCATTCGGGAAATAGACCATTATAAGTTGAAGTTGACGTATACGTACCAAACGCCGTGCCGTCTAGTCTTGCAATGACCTAGCCGTCACGGATTGCCTGATTGCTGCTATCTTTAGATTTTCAATTTTACGGGTATGTCTCGATCTTTAAGGTAGTACTAGCGCAATGACTGACGCCGCCAAAGTTTGAGAGGAATAAAAGAGAATTACAAACACTTCTCGATCGGATACAAAAAAATCAAGCATATGGAAGATGCAAAATGTTATTCGTTTCCTTTATGTTAAAATTTGTTTCAAATCATAATTTTCAAGTATTAGATAAAATTCTGAAAAAATCCATACGTATTCAGAAAAATTAACAAATAATTTTCGTAAGAAAAAAAAATTTGTTTGCCGGTTAATTTGTTGCACACTTTTTTGTTTCAGTAATTTGTTATGAACATTCTGAAATTATTATTATGCACAAACAATCTTTTCAGCACCTTTTATATGCTAGAATGTTTTCAGATTTTTTCTCATCGAGAAGTGTTTGCAATCTTTGTCTTTTTTCTCTCGAACTTAGGCGGCGTCAGTCATTGTGCTAGTAAAACCTTAATGCGTTGAGAGTGCGCCCTAAGGATAGCCACTGCAGTGGAAAGGGTCTTAACAGCGAACAACCTTTGGAAAAGGACAGCTATTGATCTTGAGTTACCGAATAAGCGTTACGTTTCTGTTTTGGATTTCGAGCGTTCCGTATGAAACCGGCTTGCTATATCCCGCGTTACCGAATCTGTAACATCTACCGCACCTGGACAGAGTATATCTTGCCTTATGTGTCGTTTCGAGGACAGTTCCCGTCCGGCTGTCGCCGAGAGCGGCGCTCGCTCACGAGCTGTTGCTCGAGAGATTCTCGCCAGCTCCCAACCAGAGCGAAGCTCTCCCCCGAGCTCCCGCGTTGCTATCGATCTACGTTCGCGTTTTCGTTACGGTCATGTTCTCGACGGGCCACAGTAGGTGCGTGCGCTGACGAGAGGCTATGTGTCCCGTTATCGATTATGTTTAGAACGCTCTCATTCGAAATAGACGTTATCTATTCGACCTTCTTCACGAAAGCGACGCAACGAGCGCCGACACTTCTGGGCACACTCTTCTCGGAACTACCAAATATGCAAACGCCGCGTTAGTCACACGAGAGGCTCACGAAGGTTCCTGATCGAGACGAGGAAGCTTTGTCTATACAGAGGCGAGCTGATGTGACTCCGAAGGCTTCGTCGTCATTGATCGGGCGATCGATGAGCATTCTTGATCGAGTCCTCGACTCGTGCAGTCACACCGAATATTATGCATATATTATACCAGACGTACTGAGATTTTTGTCATATATATATTCCGCAAGAATATTTCTGACATTGAATATTTTTGATTTCCGGTTTACTGGGTTCTCGCCTATATTTTTCTGTACAGGTAATGGATCCGCGATGACGATACGTAGGGCTACACGCCTCTCGAACCCGTTAGTACACACAGTAGAACCTCGATTATCCGAACCCTCTGTTATCCGAATCGCCGCTGGTTCGGATAAAGTTTCTATTATCCGAACTATTGCGCGAAATTCTCGTATCCTTACATTGTTGCACGCCAGTACATTGTTGCGCTCTACAAA
>JAPYZC010004160.1:0-16471 GCA_030522665.1 Ichneumoninae sp. A BG-2022a
CTAAATAGATTCCCCCCTTTTTCCCGCTTTCCTTTCTTTACCTCTTAATGTCCTCCGCGAAATAAACTGACTATCTGCATGAACCCATTGACTCGCTAACTAATTATATCCATCAAAAATTGTTATCAACTTCAAGAAGTTTACTCTCACAGATTTTCTATGGTGATTAATCAGGACTGAAGCTCAAACATGAATTAAACAAATTTTAAGGAAAATATATTTGTTAAGTTGTAACTAATTAAAACAAGATTTTTTTTTATTTGTAAATAATTACGACGAGAAAAATTACCGCTTATTGAGGCGCACAGTTGGAAATATCAAAGTTTCTGCACGGACCTTTTTTGTGGATTATAAAAAACTAAATTGAGCCCCCCCCCTCTCTTTACCTCTTTCCTTTCTTTACCTCTTAATGTCCTCCGCGAAATAAACTAGCTCTCTGCATTAACCCATTTACTCGGTAATTAATTTTCTCCGTCAGAAATTGTTACCAACTTCACAAAGTTTACTCTCACAGATTTTCTCTGTTGATAAATCAGTGCGAAAGCTCGAACATAAATTAAACAAATTTGAAACAAAGAATATAAACAATTTATAATAAATGAAAATAAGTAGAAAAATTATCGAACGATATTGAGGCGAACAGTTGGAAATATCAAAGTTACCATACAGAATTTTTTTTTAATGGATAGTAAAAAAACTAAATAGATTCCCCCCTTTTTCCCGCTTTCCTTTCGTTGCCTCTTAATCCCCTCCGCGAAATGATCTAACTATGAGCATCAACCCATTAACTTTGCAATTAATTATATGCATTCAAAATTATTACTAACGTAACGAAATTTTTTATGACGATAAATCAGGATGTAAATTAAACAAGTTCGAAGCAAAAAAGATTAGAAACACAGAACGCCTACAATACGAACAATACTAACGGAGAGGTCGGCCCATTATCGACTCACAAGTGTCGCAAACAGGCTCGACCTGTCGCTTCTACTTGCTGGTCCAGAATCGTCATACGATACACAGCTTGCTATAAGAGTCTTAAGATACGAATGAAACAGAGAAAAATGTAAAATATTAATTTTAAACAATTTTTTTGTAAAACATATGCTGTTACACATGTTACACGATATATGAAATTTTATCTGAACTGCAAAATATTATAAAAATGTAAAAGCGTTCGTCCCGTAAATAAAATAAATAAATAAATAAATAAATCTAACAAATTAAGACAAAAAATACCGGACGATATTCAGACGAACAGTTGGAAATACCAAGTTCCTATACAAACCTTTTTTTATATGAATAATAATAAAAAAAACTGAATTCCCAGTCGAAGGGTTGAAGTGCATAAAAAAAAGGAAAGAAAAAAACAACAAAGTAACTATATAAGCATTGCGAAGAAGTGGATCTTAAAAGAAACGCATAATCGTTAGGGCATTGATACTCGAGTCTAGTTCCCAACCGATTATCCGTAACCGCGGTGCATTCACACGATCGAACGGGGTTCGTCGTGCCATTAGGCAGACTCAGCAAAAAAAAAAAAAAAGAAAAAAAAAGTGAAAAAAAAAAAAAGAACCAAAGTTGCCCTCGCCTCTCGGAGGGATCTCTCAACATAATAGCAGCGCTCCGTCGGTGAGTTCCTAGAGAGAAACGCCGACGAGAGATACAGAGAGTCGAGTATGCAAATTTTCCTCCTCTCCGTGTGCCTGACAAACTTTCGAAGGGGTGAGCGACAGACGTGCGGTGGGCAGTTTTTTGACCACGACCTCCTGGGCCCCGTGAGAATGACGATAAAAAACTTTCGGTAGACCCTTTACCCCTCCCCGCTCTCCCGGCATTGCCGACGCTCTAAGAAGAACTTCGAGAGAGTCGCATGCCATACCCAACGTGTCCTCGTTTAATATGCCGGCAGGGTCCTTAACAAAAAACACCCGCTCATTTTGCGCAGGCTAACTTTATCGTTATTTGTTCCTCTCGGTCGGACACAATTAAATATTCCACCGCGATGGGAAGCCCGCGGAACGTTGGGTCGGGGAGTTCCAAAAGAATTGCATTCCTTCGACAACCGATCGTTGAATATTGAAGACTTCTTCGTAATCTTTAATGTGCAAAAAAAAGTATGCGTTACATAGAGGAAGAAGAAAAAAAAAAAATCATCGTAATCTTACGAGCTATAAAAATGCGAGTCTTTAGTACAAATAATACTTTTCTATTGATATATCGCGCGGGAAGCACACACGCGCGCGGTATTATACACAAACCCCCGACGCGTCGTCGTACGACTTCTTACAAATAAGAAGAATTCATAAAAAATAATGTAAAAATAGTTACAAAAAAAAAAATTTGATCGTCGTTAAAAAGAGCTAGGATCTATAAATATATATCACAAATTTAATTTTATAAAAAGCTGCGTATTCGCGAGCGAGGCCTTAGCTGTTCGGATTGACTGCAGTAGTAGCGGTATAAGGTAGTGTCCGGTGTATATCGATTAGCCGGCAGCGATAATGTTCAGTCAATTATGAAGTGACCGTAGGCGAGGTAAACAAAACATACGAATTATACGCATCCGTATTCGTACCAAACGGGATTTCCGGTTTTAGGGTCTTTGACTGTGTGCGGCTCCGCGGCGATATCGTCGTTCTGTGGTTCGTCTTTGACGGAGTTATTGATGCTTTTTGATTCGTTTATTACGGCCGATACTTTGTTGTAAATGAGGAACGGACGAGGCTCGATCGGCGGCGCTTCGGATCTCGACGGTTGTTCCTGCTGACTCGAACGACCGTCCGCGTTCTCCGGATGTACCTGCGGCAGGGGTGCGGCCAGTTTCGGCTCGGGCTAGATTTGCAAATCATTCGAAACATGAATTTTCGATCACGTCGCCGTTCGAAGAAAGTTGCGCGGAAATTCTCTGTTCAACAAAAATTTATAAATCGAAGGGAAAAGAAAGCTCACCGGTAACGACGCTGCGGGCGACGGCAAATCGTCGGTATAGTAAACTGTTCTTCTCGTTCCCGGAGTGCCCAACGACAGAGCGTCTCCCTCCAGTACCGGTGGCTCCGTCAATTCTTTTTTAACACGATGATCGTCCGCACTCGCGTCCGAGTCGTTGCACTCCGACTCGGATTCCGAAGTTTTGCTCTCCGACTGTTTCGAGTCCTCGGCCCACGAGCGACGATTCTGGAATGAAAAATAAAATGAATTAAATTAAATAAGAAAAATAAATTAAATTAAGGGGGATCGTCTGTTCCTTTGGAGTAAAAAACGTGATTGAAATAAAATCACAGCTGCCTCGAATCGCACGCAATATTAGTATAATGTATTATGCATGCCATGCATGGAGTATGTTTTGCAAAAAAATTATCCGTGCATCGAAGATTAAGAATCAATATGTAATCAAGTTTAAGAATCCCAACGTCTTCGGAATCGTCATTACGTATCACTGGACAACGTTTACGAAACGATATCACAAATCATTCCCCAAAACTTATATGAATAATTTTTTAAGAATATTTGAAGCATTAAACGATTGAAAAATTCATAATTTAATGACGTCGATTCCTGATGCGTGATGAAAAACACTTAGAATTGGAGGTGCATTAAAATGGATCTGAGTGAGATTACGTTTGGTTCTCTGAACACGTCAGTTATTAAATAGAAAGGTTGTTCGAGCTTAGCACTGATAATTCGGTAAATTGATAGACTGCGATGACAAAATAAACTGTGCAATGATAAATCATGGAGTTTACACGGTAAAGTACGTATTTCGCATTTTTAACATAATCTTTGATGTCGAGTCTACTCGAAATTAGTTTTTCAAAGCTCTAAGTTGGGTAGATAGTGGTAATTTACTACTATTAATTACTACGTATTACTACTAAGTAAATAATTGATCTTTTATCCCGAAACATAAAAGTTGTCAACTTCTAAATTGTATTACAAATAAACTATACGGTCAAAAGTGTTCAGACTTCGGGAACAGATGCGTAGAGCGTTTATGTAGAACATATAAAAAATTGGGGGCTTAAGGTAGCTATGTCGCTTCCCGCTCATCTCGCATAAGTTCGAAAAAAGTAAGCGAATATTGCAAGTACTTCTCGATGATATAAAAATCTGAAAAAATTCATGCACGTTAAAGATACTGAAAAGATTAATTTTGCACAATAATAATTCCAAAATGTTATTAACAAATTAATCAACAAATTAATTGTTTAACAAATTGCCGGCAAAACAACTTTATTTTCTATGAAAATGATTCGTTTATTTTTCTGCATACGTATGAATTTTTTCAAATTTTTCGATCAGCTTTGATTTTTTAATTTTTTTATATAGAAAAAATTTCTGCAAAAACACAAAAGTCAAAGCTAATTGAAAAATCTGAAAAAATTCATACGTATTCAGAAAAATAAATGAATCATTTTCAATCAAAAAAACTTGTTTTGCCAGGTAATTTGTTAAACAATCAATTTTTTGATTAATTTGTTAATAACATTTTGAAATTACTATTATGCAAAATGAATCTTTTCAATGCCTTTAATATGCATGAATTTTTTCTGTTTTTTATACCATCGAGAAGTACTTGCAATATTCACTTTCGTTTCGATAACTTATGTCAGATGATCGGGAAGCGACATAGCTACCTTAAGATGGATTTGAGCTGATAGTCGACCCTCCTTAAATAAGTGAAATAAATTAAAAAAGTAAAAATAAATGCCGATCGCGGTTACCTTGGTCAGAAGTTCTGCGCCCGCTTTTCTCATTCTCTTTACAAGACTAGCGCCGAATCTTTTTTTCTTCGTCGAGCAGCTTTCCAACTTTCTGTAGTGCTCCATTATCTTCTCCTCGAGCTTTTCCTTCTGTCTGTAGAGATGATTGACTTTGTCCCTGAAACGAACACGCGACAGCGTCAAAATAGGAGAATCAGCAAGAACAGCTCCGAGACGAGGGATACAAACTTACGTGTACAACTTTTCTTCCTTGTGATAGTGCTCCTTGTCCTCAAGGGAATGCGTCAGCAATTCGTGATACTGGCTGAACAGCAGATTTATGTGATCCATCAGCGATCGCCTGTTGCTGTCCAAGCCCGAATTCATTTGCAGCAACATTTCGCAGCGTTGATTGACCTTGCTCAACTGTAGTTCGAGAGCGGCGCACCTTTCGTCGCGTATACTCAGTTCTCCCTGAACCTCGGTTTGCTTCAAACTCAAACGATTCGTTTCGACTTTGTTCTTTCTGTAGTCCTCCTGCAAATTTCTGTACTCGAGCTTGAGCTTCTCCGTGGCGGTGTACAGATTTCTAAAGTCGTCCTGGAAAAAAATCACGCAACGTTATAGAATTCGATACCACATGATTTTTTTATTTATTTTTTTTCAGAGTTCGGTTTTTAGATTTTTTGTTTAATTTTTTTCAGAGTTCGGTTTTTAGATTTTATTTTTTACCTTTAATTTCGAATGCTCCCCACGCAGATTGTTCAGACTCTTGACGTTCGTCAGCGCCGTGTCCTGTTCAGCTTGCAGCAATTTGTTCTTAGCCTCGAGGACCTCGCAAGTTTCTCGTAGTACTCGGGCAGCGTTCTTCGCGTCCCTCAGATTGGCTTTCAGGGTCTCCCTCTCTTGTAGAAGATTCTCATACTCGTTGTTCAGCTGCTCGTGCAAAGATTGCAGGGTGACTTGATCGTTAACGAGTTGGGCGTGGGCTCGCTGCTGAGCACCGCGATCTTTCAATAGCTACAAGAAAATCAATTCAAGCCTCGATTATAATAACAATAATAACAATAATAACAATAATAACAATAATAACAATAATAACAATAATAACAATAATAACAATAATAACAATAATAACAATAATAAAAATTCTTCGTTACCTCTTCTTTCTCAGCGACGAGCTGGGAGTTGGCAAGTTGCAGAGCGGTGTGCTGGGTCGTCAGAGATGTACTTTGAGACTGCAGTGTCGTAACGCTCACCTGCAGTTTTGCTTTTTCCGACTGGAGCTGCTCGGCCGCTGCCTGACTGGTGTTCAATTTTATTTGCAAGCTCTCGAGCTCTCTCTGCAAGTGGAAAAAAAGGTTGCCAATGCAAACAGTGTCGCTCAAACACACGCTCAGAAAAGCTCGAACGAACCTTTTGCGTATCCACCGTCTCCTGTAGGTTCTTCGTTATAGTCGAATCTACGGCGGACGCGGCGACCTCCGACTCCGGCATTTTTTCACTACAGTCGCACGTCGCCTCTTGAACAATCGAGCTCTTGATGCGCTCGATCACTTCGGGAATTTGTGCGATTCTGACGAGACATTGGAGTATCGTTAGCATTGTCGGTTCGTAAGACGCGAGCGTAATACCGTTAGTCGGGCTCGTTAAGCGCGCATACCTTTCCAAAATATTATCGGGCGGCAGTGTCAACAGCATATCAACGCTAAGACCGAGTTTCTCGAGCACCGTGTACAATTGTTGGCTGTTGAGTTTTTCCGCCACGAGATTTGACTGCAGAGTCTCGAGGGTTTCGCGATCGATGGCCGCACGCGAATCCAACTCCTTGCTAGATCTTTCGATCTCTTGGAGTCTGCGAAAAAAAAAATTGTGCAAGCATCGGATGAGATACGCGGAGCTGAGAATCGAGGATCTAAAAAAAAAAAGAAAAAATACCTCGAGATTTGGGTAACCGAGTTCTGAACTTCTTGCTCGAGCTGAGCGACTTTCCTTTCGAGAACCTCGATGTTGTTCGTTGATTTATCGAGCGCCACGTCTTTCTCCTAAAACAGTATGTTGCTCATTAGGCCAAACGGCTATTTCGAAAGAATCGTCGCTGTCGCAACGATGAATTCCGAGGAATTAAAAAAATAACGATTTACCTCGATAGTTTCGCGATACTTGTGGATGTCGCGAAGACCCGTTTCTTTATCTTTCTCTAATATCGCGAGCTTGGCCTCGAGCTCGTGACACCTTGCTTCGGCCTCCTTTGCGCTCGTTTGTGCGACTTTTAGCTCTTCGAGCTTTTGATTCGCTATTTCGAGTGAACGCTCCAGATCGTCGGCGCGCCTCTGGACGCTCTCGAGCAAAGACTGGATCCTCTGCTTCTCCTTTATCACCGTGTCGTAATTGTTTTCCAACTCGACGATTTTGCTGTGCTGAGTCTGCGATAAAGAAAGCGTTACAACTCAACGGTTAAATTATTTTGTTGTTATTTAGTTTGTTAGACAATAGTCAAATTACCGTCCGTCAATGGTTAAATAACTGTCAGTCAATTGTTAAATGACTGTCAGTCAATTGTTAAATGACTGTCAGTCAATTGTTAAATGCCTGTCAGTCAATTGTTAAATGACTGTCAGTCAATTATTAAATGACTGTCAGTCAATTGTTAAATGACTGTCAGTCAATTGTTAAATGACTGTCAGTCAATTATTAAATGACTGTCAGTCAACTGTTAAATGACTGTCAGTCAATTGTTAAATGACTGTCGGTCAATTGTTAAATGCCTGTCAGTCAATTGTTAAATGACTGTCAGTCAATTGTTAAATGACTGTCAGGCAATTGTTAAATGACTGTCAGTCAATTGTTAAATGACTGTCGGTCAATTGTTAAATGACTGTCAGTCAATTGTTAAATGACTGTCGGTCAAGTGTTAAACGACTGTCAGTCAATGGTTAAATGACTGTCAGTCAATTGTTAAATGACTGCCAGTCAATTGTTAAATGACTGTCAGTCAATGGTTAAATAATTTTGTCGTTGTTTAGTTTGCTAGTGTACCTGATATTCTTGCTGCTGACGTTCGAACGAAGTTCTCTGATTCTTCAGGGTGTTTTGCAATTTCTTGTTCTCCTCGAGAGCCTGCTTGCAAACCAATTCCAAATCGGAGTTCTGTTGCGACAGCCGCTCGGTGTTATCGTTCAGCGAGTCAATTTTTAGTGAAAGTTTCTTCTTCTCTTTCTCGAGCTCCAGCACGCGAGCCGACGTCTCGTGGAATGAATTTTCCTTGAGCGAGTCGATTATCGTCATCAGTCGACGATTTTCCAATTCGAGCTTCAGAGCCCGGGTTTGTGCGTTGTTCGTCAATTGCTCGGACAATCTATTGTCCGTGGTAGCTGCAGAAAAAAAAAATCAGCCGAGAAGATCCCCATTAGTTTCGTCACTTATAATGTACAGAGAGAATCGCAAGAAACTCGTACCCGGCTCTTCGGATTCGCTGATCGATCCGGCGAGAGCCGCTTCGTCAGCCGCAGCTTTTTTCAAACGATGCAATTGAGAATTCTCGTCAATGAGCTCCTGATACTTCTCTTTGTCGGCTGCACGTTCCTGTAATGTTCGTTTTTAATTTTCACACGTTAGAAAAATTCTTATCGCGAATAATTGAAATGCGTATTTCGGTGTGAACTCACCAATGCCATGTCGTTGACCAGTTGTTTGTACTCGATTATTTGCGCTTCCAATTCCAGAACTTTGTCGGCTCTTCTTCTCGAGGAACTCAGCTGCTCCTCGAGCATCTCTCGATTTTCCATAAGCACCCTAAACATAGTCACTCACTTTACCTGTTCTTCGTCGGATGAGCAAATTCACTACGGTTCAACGAAACTCTTACCTGTTGTCTTCTCGCAGCTCTTCGATCCGAGTCTTGTAGAACTCTATATCGGTGAGCTTTTCCCGATAACGCGCCACCTCCATTTCCAATCTATCGGCACGTTCGGCTCTCTCGACGACCGCGTCCAATTCGTCTCTGTACGATTTTGCCGTACGCGCTTCGTGCATCAATTCTTGATTCTGCAAATACAATGATAGCCTCAAGTAAAATTAACGAGACAAATTGTCAGCGTATTCTGCGTACAAGAAACATTTGTTAAGTGGTCGATCTTTCGATCCGTAATATTGCCGATTGCGGGACGAGGAATCGTCCGATTTACCTCTTGCTTCAGCTTGGCGAGCGACGCTTTGTTGTGCTCCAATTCTTCCTTGCACTCCAGCAAAGCCTCAGTTTTTTCCTCCCTGCCGAGAAAACACCGTCAATACGAAAATCTCGCTAAAACTTAACGGTCGGTAAATTCACCCTCGCTGCGAATTCGACTTACAATTCCTGACGCTGTTTTCTCACTTTCGACTTCCAGTCGGCCAACTCGACGGCGAAATGATGGTTTTCCTCACGCTCCGATTTGGCCTGCAAGTTGTTCTGCGCGATCTTGTTGCTCTCCTCGCTGTCGCCGATTACCAAAGAGTCGTTCGCCTCGGACATATCGCTTATCGACGTTCCTCTCCATTTCTGTGAAATAATAACGATCCATCAGAGGAGGTAAAAATTATTAAAAAAATAAAATAAAAAATTCAAAACGAGGCGCTCACCTCTCGATACAGGTCACGCTCCTGAAGCAAGTGTTTTATCTGTTTGAATACGCCCGACATATTGGCGTGGTCCATGGAATCCTCGGTGATAACTATATCGTGGTAATCCGTTACTTGCTTTATGCATTCCACGATAGCCAGTTGAGTCTCCAAATTCAGCGTTTTTATTCTCGTGATGAATTGCTTCTTGTTTGGACATTGAACGGCGCAGCCCAGAAGCAGCAGCAGGAGCAACTGCATGTCTTGAACATGGGACTCGGGCTCTTTTCCCAAATTCTTCGTGTCCGGCTGTTTTATTATCAAGTGGCCCAATTCCTCTTCGTAAAATTGCTTTATGTTCGCCACTATGGTCTCGAGGTTCTTCGTTCGCAGAGCGGGATTTCCTCCCGTCGGTATCACACCGTCGTGAAGGGGCTCCGGGTCGCTGAAACATTTTTATTTATTTCACTTACGGGACAAGCTCTTTTACGGTGGAAATACAGATATAAGAGAGGAAATATTTTGTTTCTCTTTATTTTACAGGTATGAAGTTTCAAGCCAATCAATCAATTTAAAAACAGACTTGATAAACACTTGTCTACCTAATGTAAAATACAAGATGCAGATATTATAAGTTGTAAACTTCCTTTCTGTAAATATTAATAATAATAATAATAAGTTTCAAGTACATTCGTTGGTTATTAATGAATTTTTTCGGAATTCAATGAGGTTCATCACTAAAGGGTTAACGGATTTCTCCTTGACCATTTATCAAAATACAAATGTGTTGTACCTTTATATTTCTATTAAAAAGAAAAAAACTAATAAATAATTATTGTACTACGAACTCGTTTTTACTTAGCTCAAGTATTAATGAATTTTACAGCATACACAAATATCATCTCTCATGCTCGATTCTGAGATCTGCGAGATACAGTCTTATTTAAGTACAGTGTATTTTATTGTTGTTACTATTATTATTATTATTATTATTAGACTGTACAGAAAGGAAGTGTAACAGTTATGAACTCTACAGCGCATTAACTGAATTAAAGTTTTTTCTTTTTCTATATAAATTTCATTTGAAATTCAGATCATTCCATATTTGAGATAAATGAAAGTAGAAAAGCTCATTGAACAGAAAAGAGATTTGGCAAATGAGTTAACACAAACGGTTATTTGTAGAGTAGAACTCGAGTAGAGAGAAAATCTGGCAGAAATTTACCAATTGACCCCATGAAGTGAGTTTTAACTTAGGTCAGGTATTATTGAATGTTAAATTTACTCGTGCTCGATTCAGAGATCAGTGAGATACGTTCGCATTTAAGTACAGCGTATATGGAACTTAAAAAATTTTTTATCTCAACAAAAACAAAAGACCAACGATAGGTCAATAATATTTACAGAAAAGAAATTCAGGAAATGAGTTAACACAAACAGTTAATCATAGGGTAGGACTCGAGCAGAGAGAGAACTTGTGTACATAGAAATTGGACTACCAATCAAGCGAGATAGACTGATCAAGTTTCTGAAGCTCGTAAGGTGGCAACCGGCCAGCCTCTCTGGAAGTTTTTTTTTTAACATCGTTTGAAGGATCATGGTTTGATTGAGCCCATTCCGGACTCCCTGCCACTGGTATTTGTGACGATATAATCCAGACAAGTTACTCACATTTGCAGGAAGACACTGTGAAGTAGCACGCCATCCACCAGGTCGTTGTAGTTGGCCAGAGAGTCCGGATCCTCCAGACAGCTAGCGAACTGAAAAACGTTTATTTATTTATTTATCCACATCAAAAACCCCTTTTACAAAAAAAAAATAATGTCGCCCATACAATTTAATTAACATAATATAATGCGTAGTATATTGACTATTAAGATTGTAGTCATTTACAATACTAGGACGATAAAACTTTTTCTGACGAGTATGATTTTGCAGCACAAGCCGAAAGTAAGGGTTGCAATCATGCGAGTTAAGAAAAAGTTTTTCTAAAATTTAACTTCACGAGATGTGAAAATGGTGCGTAAAATTGTTATTTTTGCACCGAGTGAAGTAAAGCAAGTTTTTTGTTTCGTTTGTAGTCTGCACGATACGCACAGAAAATCACACAAATCACAGTGGCAGTGCACGTTCAATGGTAATCTATAAAATGCGGAAGAATTATTTGAAACCCCACTGGAAGAGTGTGCGACTCTCGAGCAGCCTTCGTAACAAAAAATTACTTTTTTTCATCCCAATGAAATTAAATGGATGTAAATTTTTTTGGTTTAAAAAAAAATTTTGGAAACTCACCCAGGTCACAAGGGGTCCTGACAAAAGTTCATCTATTTCCGAGGACGCCATTTTCGTACTCCAGTTACGAGACTCTCAGTTATTTATTTAACGAATAAACACCATATCCGCGAACACCGCGATGTTTTCAACACTCCGAGATATTCGACTCTCGCGGGTACCCGCCGAGCATCTCTAACCCGCGAAGGAAGCTCGTTTTTTCAACCTCGCGACTATTCTTTATCATCGCCTCACTGATTAGAAGGCTGGATCCTTTTTTCTAACAGAGCACCGCTAAAATTGTAGGTCCATCGCGAACTTCGTATGTCAAAACGTTTTTTTTTTTAATTCTACTGTCAGGAGCAGAGAAACTCTACGGGATAATTAATTTTGCAAGGGAGTCCTTACGGTTTCGTTACTGTTTACAGATCACCTGCTTAGCACCGTGCGAACTATCGTTCCCACATTCTGACAATCAACGGTTCCTTGCTGTTTTGTATCTCATTCTTTGGGGAGCCTCGGAATGTCCGAGCTACTTTTTAATCGTATCTGCAGCATCATTGCCCGAGCAAGACTTCGATGACAGACGTAGAAGCGATAAGATACGTTTTTTTTTTTTTTTTTGTAAGGCCGATTGTCCTCGCACCGCAGAGAGATCAATCGGTCGCGTGCGCGACTGCCATACTACTGCTGCTCTGGAGTGTAGAAATTCTCTCGATGGTGGGAGTTTGAGGAGCACTTTTGATCGGCCTGGAAGATCCTTGGGGCATTCGTCGGTGGCGTCGGTATAAACGCACAGCTGCGAGCCACCCAAAGTGATACAAGGTCTTGGGAACGGGAGGCGCCTTTTCTCCTCTCCTCCTCCTTTTTTTTTCTTTCTTTCTTTCGTTTCTTTTTTCCACGAATAAATATATGACTTTTTATTTACTTTACTAATGTACACATTTATCAACTATAAAGCCGCATCGTCGTAACGCCATTATAGTGTCGAAGATGAACATAAATTATCGGGCTAATAGTAAAAGTCTGCAAAAGGTATTTTTTTCTTTCTTTCTTGCTTTGGACTTGGATTTACGAAGTCGACGCTTTGATAAAGAGCCTCCGAACAAAAGAAGAAAAAATAATTTAATGGATTTCAAAAAGGTCTTTGAAAAAGAGCGCGAGCGACAAAGATCCTATCTCGAGTTCTTTAATTACCGTTTCTGTAATCGCTTTCTGTTGCATTCGTTTTTTGTTGTTGTTTTGTTTAACA
This sequence comes from Ichneumoninae sp. A BG-2022a, assembly GCA_030522665.1. Classification (NCBI taxonomy): domain Eukaryota; kingdom Metazoa; phylum Arthropoda; class Insecta; order Hymenoptera; family Ichneumonidae; species Ichneumoninae sp. A BG-2022a. The sequence goes on from JAPYZC010004160.1 coordinate 12,826, forward strand.
GAGGAAATAGTAAGCGAGTTTGTCGCTTGGATATCTTAACGTTACGTTTCTATTTCTTTTTTTTTTTTTTACATTTTATATATAGACCCGCGTTCGCCGTCGCGTACTCCGAAACATACAATAGTTAATAATAGCATAGATTCTCGTCACTTGCTCGCTCAAGCAAGTCGTTTCGATATCTTTTACTCTTCTAACTATAGTATTTTGTTTTTTAATTTGATGGTTGCAGGCAATTTCAGCAATCGACGATTCCATTTCCCTTCATTTGCCAACTACGTAACAGACATAGAGAAAGAGAGAAAAAATCGGCACTCGAGCTCCAAAGGTGTAAGTCATACTATCGCAACATATCAATCAAACGGGGTTTTACTTTGTTCCACGCCTCATTTCTACTCGTTTTCTCAATCGTACAACGTATTTATAATTAACAACAAAAAAGTATCACGTTCAAGCTAATTACGGTTTCGCTCTCGCCAGCAGGCAAATTATTTATTTATATCTTACGCACATTACAGTTTTTGCTTTGTATTCGTTTGTTTTCGAAGCTTGTCGGATTACATGCAAATCATAGAGGCTGCTGGCAAGCGAATTCCACTGTAATGTCCCAATCAAAAAGTTAAAGGAAAACAAAGTAAAAGTTTAACGTAGTACCGGTATCGCGGCATCGGAAAATAGCCAATGCTCTTATCTATCCTGTTATTCGACGTCGACGGTGAAATTAAAGAGAAACATTATCGAGTCATTCTCCACAATAGAAAACGAGAGTTTCCGGTTCGTTTCGTGTTGCCTGTACAAGTTACGTCTCGTGACCCTTCCGTTCGGCGCTAGCAAACCTTTCATTAGCGTTACTTTTTTTAATTTTTTAAATCTTCGACGATTCGCGCGTCGCCATATCAAAATATCGTCCGCAACACGATAAGGAAAAGATTTAACGAACTATATTATACTTATTTACCTCGATATGACGTAATGCGCATCGAGTCGTGTGTATTTTGTTTCGCTTAGTAATTTCGCTTGAGCCGAAGTCTTTTTCTTTTTCTGGGATAAGAGGGGGGGGGGGGAGGGGACAAAAGCGCCGGTTTGTCGTCTGCTACTGCGTAGGAAAAAAATGCGTATGGAAAGTGAGGGTACGGACGTGTGCGAAACGTTACAATATCAGCCTACAGTACGGGAGCGACACTGTACATATTAGATATAATTTATTTCAAATCCTGTTGGAGTACCAGCGGGAGTTGACGATATCACTCGTCCGACGTCGACGTCGAAGACGACGAGGCAGACGGTGTTCTGCTGTTCGTGGATTGATTAGCTGCCCTGGAGAGAAAAAAAAAAAAAATCTCGTCAGTCGTTGACCATAAAATTTGATAATACAATCTGGTAATTTCGTTACCTGAAGAGCGCTGCTAGACTTGGGCCTACGGTATCGCGATTAGCGTCGGCAGAAGTTTGATCGCCTAAGCTTTGTCTGCAGATCGGACAAGTTCCGTGCTGTAATGAAAACAATAAAATACAGCTCGTCGATCTTCGATGAAAATTGCGAAGTCGAAGATTATAACTTACAAGTTCCAGCCACGGCTCGATGCACGGCGTGTGGTAGATATGTTTACAGGGTAGCTGCCTGACGAGTTCAGCCAGTATAAAGTCCTCCCAACAAATGGAACACTGTAGCTTTATGTCTGAGGAAAGATAAATATGAGCTGTAATTCCGTGGAGTATTTTTTACGTGCAAACTCGAAAATTTACCAATTACCAATTTGCGTCTGTGACACGGAGGCCGTTGGTATCTCGTCGATCTGTTTGCGAGGCAACGGCGGCGGCCCGCTTCCGTCCATTTGATTGAGTAATTGAGTTACGATCGTGTCCAATCCATCTCGGCCCCACACGTAATCGCCAGGATTTCCCAGAAACAGCCTATCAGCGATTCTACGTTAATACAACACTTGTAGCAAAGCTAAACAGTCGTTAAACGCCTCACTCGATCCAAACTATCGACAATCGGATCGCTAATTATTTATTATTATTATTATTATTGATATTTACAGAAAGAAAGTTATTAACTTATGTAATCTGCTTCAAAATAAAATGCGATAAAATAATTAGCGATCCTAAATAGTCGCGAAAACTATTTACTGAATTTACTGTACAAAATCACGAAATTATTAATTTCAACTTAATTTCAGACTTTTACTATATTATTTGAATTTCTTATGTAAAAGGGCATTTCCCGTAAATAAATAAATAAATAAATAAAAAATTCATACTACGCGAGGTTGCAAAAAATAGAATTGCCAATTATCATCATGCGTGAGATTGGGCGGATCCGAAACGAAATAAATAGCGTCTCGTCGCTACGTTACTTTCTCTCTCGTTTATCACGATACATACACCGGTTGATGTCCACCCTGAGCGTTCGGCATATAATTCAATCCGAATCCCGATAGATTTAGGATAAAATTTTCGATCAAATGCTCGACCGGCTGTATGTGTCTGTGAGGCCTTCCTCGTAGCGACCTGCAAAACATTAACGTCTTTGTACATCATTTTTTTTCTATTCGGTCGATAAATCGCCGCGTTTCCGTCATTTTTTTTTGTTAATCAATTCTCGAAAATACGCACCTATCGAGGTGTCTGCGTTCGAGCCGCTGATCCGGCGTGCCGTGAGACTGCGGCCCTCTCGATCTCTGTCTGTGCCCGCCGTTGACTCGCCCACCCTCGGTCGTTTCGCGAAATTCCTGAGGGAAATCCAAGTACATCCTGATGAAGTCATCGTTCGGCCTGGGTTCGACCTGAATGGAGAAAGAAAGAATAATGTTAAAAATTGTACAGAAGCAAAATTCACAGTTTAATGGACAATCGCACTCATGCGCGTTGGAGCCAACGATCAACCTCTTACATCGAGATCTATATCGCTAAAGTATTCCCCGCTGATGTCCATATTCGAGCCATGGAGGTAGTTTCGTTGATCGGCTTGTGAACCATCCTCGGTTCCTCCGCCGCCTCCGCCTCCCTCCAACTGCTCTATGAATCCCAAGGTGCAGTACGGACATGTGAAATTCTGGGGAAAAAAATAAACAGAAAGCAAATTAATCGATCGATTACAATAAAATTAATTTTCATCACGGTCGTTAATCGACAATTTCGCACAACGTTGTTTACATCGAAACGGATATCGGAGTAAGAGTGATTCACGCTATGTTTACATTAGTCCGGATATTTAATTATTGAGATAACAGAGTAGAAACGTCGCAGCTTCAGCAACGAATCCACGAAACTTTAGTCGCCGCGACATCGAAGTGCAAGCCAGGCTGGAGTGTCGCAGATAATTTTTAAAGCCGACTCATATCCGCGGGGCTTTGGGTTCTCGTCCGAAAATAAGCGACGCAAGGATAATATTTCACGGGCCATTGGCCCAACATCGTTAAAGCCCCGAAATACATGCCGAGTGACATGCACTAAAATTGTCGAGAATCCGGGTTTTACTGCCGTGCGACGAAAGTTGGATTTGCTTCAAAGGTCTTCGCCGCGATGATTAATCGTTCGAGTGCCTCGCAACGATATTCCCGAAAACTCCGCGAAAACTGTACGTTTTGACGAAGAAAAAAAAAAACATAGTTGTTCAAAAAAGAAAACAAAATTTTGTTCATTG
>JAPYZC010004161.1:0-11329 GCA_030522665.1 Ichneumoninae sp. A BG-2022a
AAAAATATATTCGATATGTATTCCACATATATTGTGAATATGAGTTTCATATAATCGAAGTATACCTGGTACATATCTGAAATATATATACTTTACATTGCGGAATATATTCCGAATATACGTGCAATATATACTTGGAATATATGTTTGATATACTTTGGAGAATACCAGAAATGTATGTTTCATATACTTTGGGGTAACGGATTTTTAACTGTTAACTTATGCATAATCTGACAGTACAGTGGAACCTCTCATAGTGTACGAGGGCGGAGCGTCGGGACGCAGTAGGTTGGTTGGAGGGGGATTGATCAGGGCCGTCGCACATACACTTCAGAAGGGCGTTTAAGAGGGTTTTGTTTACAAAATCTCATACCGGCACGAGTGAACACGCGGTCTGCTGTCACGGCACTGCACGAGTGTCAAGGAAGGGGAATGGTGGGGATAGCAGTCGATCGACTACAGCCGGTTCTGGCTCGCGATTGGTACTTCAGATAGCTTACATTGTCTCCCTATTCCGTACGCTATGAGAGGTTCTACTGTATGAATAATCGAGGTATTTAATTACCCGGGGTACAACAATGTCATCGAACCTTTAACATTAACATTAACAATTAAATTAACATTAATGTATATGCGTCTAACATAGGGCCATCACATGCCTACGACGCTTTAAGTTTCAAATTAAAATCTTTCCACGATCTGGATAGCCGAGTTGGTTAAGGCACAACCGTCGTACTGTTACGACCCAGGGTCGACGATTCGATCCCCTGCGAGTGACAAAATAATCCGCCTTTTTCCGGGATGTTCTTGTGTCTATCGATAGACTAAGTTCATATATATAATTAAACGTGAAAATCACTTAATTTTCAAATTTTTTAGCTGACATTCAATACGTAGGATATACTTAAGATATATGACACTTATATCTAACTTATGCCCGGAATACATCCGGAGCCACATTTGACATAAAATAATAATATATTTTTAATACATCGAAAAATGTATTTTTCGATATACTTTATTTACATGCGGGTATGACCGCGCTTATTTGAGTTTTTCAATCAAGCATTCGAATACAGTTGGAAAACGCTTCACTGAATTGATTTTAATGACTTTAATACGGCACGTTCGCATCCGCGGAAAGGATATGAGATTATTAAAAACAAAACGAGATATTTCGCTTGTTGAGCCATTATCCTCTTTGCAGACGCTACGAACCGAGCGTAATGACCGTATTTTATTTACTTCCCATAAAAAAAAAGCTGGCCATTGACTTTGAATGTATATTTGATATCGTGAGAGATCACTGTGGAATTAACGAAACTCGAAGGAGTCTTTCGGATCGGCTGGTTTATTAAGGGGTTGGCGGAACTTTTATGTTTAATCAACTTATTGCGTCAAGAGGGATGAACCCGTGGGGTTCCGTTGAGCCACTTCCGGTGTCGGTACAGATGGGAGAAATAGGTCGACCAGCAATTCAAGTTCCTCCGCAACTTTTCAGCTATCTCTCAAACTCGCCAGTCGCTTTCAGAGCGTGAAGACACTAATTCGGCCATGTAATACGATAAAGATCGTATCCGTAATTCGTGGCACGTTTCACTCGGGAAGTCGTAGAATCTCTCCGCCCAGATTTTGTGCATAAGTTTTCCTGCGTGGAAAGTACCGAGGTCGATATAGTTATACTTAAGGGATAGATAGGTTCATATTTATTGTAAAATAGTACTAGAGGTGCGCTAGGCGTGCGGAAAAAATAATTTGTTGATACAATAAGATTTTCGTTAGCGCAACAAAACAGACTTTGTTGCTGTAACAAACAAATTTATTATATGATTGAGTGGGTTAATGGGAAAGTTAAATTACCTTTCAGAGTCTAATACATCCTTATGCAGCAAATTCCAAGAATTCACAATTGCAAATACGGACATTATTTTCAATATAATAAAATGATAAAATACAAACGCCATGAGTTAATCTTCAAATAAATGTATGTACGTATCTATAACTATCGTATTATCGGTCATTACTCAGCCGTTAAATTACAGCGGGCGTCGTTTGTACTCATAGCAAACTAAATCGTCGCAGTAACAAGAAAGTTTTGTCGTGATAGCAAGATCAATTGCTTCTACGTAGTAATTTTTTTTTTGCTGCTTTTACTAATCGTTGTACTGCGGGAACGGGGTCATTGACAGCAAAACTCATTTTGTTTTGCCAAAAACCAACAACAGCAGTAAGCACATGTTAAAAACAATGAACGCAAAATGAACGAGGCCAAAGCCAAATACAACAAATATAATACAAACGTAACTGATAACTCAAAATAAACCAAAAATAAATCGAATGAATACAATGCTGCTAATAACTAAAAATAAATCGGAAATAAACCGAAAACATAGCGAAGAAGCACGACTACAAGCAGCATAAAAAAATAAAAACAAACTCCAAATCAGAGTTCCCCCTTAAGAAGCAAATCCCGGACGAGCCCCAGAAAGGCTCCCTTCCTAACATTGTTTAAAAAATTGTAAATTTAATGTACTGATATTGGAAGCTTTCATGCATAAACCAGCAAATTGAATTCAATGTACAAATATTATGTAAAATTCCAGTAGTTTGAAAGCAATTTTTGAATACATTTAGTACTATTAAAGTACTTTTATTAAAAATATAAATTGTTGATAAAAGTACTAATACACATTTTTTACAGTGTTGCTAAGGGCGACTGTTCAAAACGCTCTATCTCTCACCACATGATTGGACCACCACATAGTACGCGTACTGTCAAAATTATCGGAAAATTTACAAGTACAGCGCAACATCCAGTGCTACAGATCATCCGGCTATAGTTGATCGATGAACGAAATTTAGCCTCATGGGAAAATGTTCCAATGTACCCTACCTTTTCCTAACTTTCCAAAATCGATCATTCCCAGGGTGACGTTAACAATTTTATTGTAGTTTAATGTTGTTTGAAAATTAATGAACAGTATTGGAAGCTCTTTTACATAAACTGTTTCTCAAATTTCAAACACATGTGCGTTGCAATTTCACCGTACAATTTTTATTTTCAACGCAAATTGTTTAAAATTTGTAGCAACAAGTTTGTAATTTTAATATCTGGTATTATAACGTTACAAAAAAACCTATATTAATATTGAATTAATGTAAGTAACAAAAGAAAATTTCAAATTCCAGTACATTCAATTTACAATTAATTTTTACAGTGTAATTATTATTTGTCGATAATTAAAACGTAAATTGATATTGGATAACAGTGATATGCTTATTGATCGGTAATATGAAATGTTAATTTATTATAGATATCCGGGGTGGGCATGAGACTGATATTGGCTCAAAGTTGCACGACACGACATTTACAATATTACTGTGGCACATATCGTTGACAGTATTACTATTGAACGGTTATTAAAACATAAATTGATATTCCACAACAGTGATGTGCGTATCGCTCGGTAATATGAAATGTTAATATATTGTTGATATCCGGGGCAGGTATGAGACCGGTCCATTGGTGTTCATCGGTTTATGCAAATAATGTAATCCCCTTCGTCGGATGACATGGAAACCAGACATTTTTTTTTTTCGTTTCGGTGACCCGTCGCAACGCTCACACACGGTCCTCTCTGGTAACCGGAAATGAGAGATGAATATAGAGAGGCGGCAGCGGAGAGAACATGAGCTACATGGAAAGAGAGACCGAGCGATACCTGTGTACGTGCTTCGCGAAATTACATTATGCAAAAGGATCGTTTTCATGCCCTCACGTGTTGGCGCACACGAACGATGCTCAGGAATTCGCAGGGTTGGTCAGCCGAAACGAGAACGAGGGAGGACAAGCCACGCCAATTTACCTTTATCCACGCGGAAATTTCAGCGCCGTATTACAATTTACCTGTTATCCACTCCCTTTATTCCACCGGAGCGATACTCTCGACTTTCACGCGAAATTTTCATACATTGACTAATTCAACAGCCGTCCAGATATTCCGTGGAATTACAAGGAACGAAATTAATAAGAGATTAATTTTTTTAAAAGTGTCGGGCGTCCCGGGAAAAAATATGAAAGATCACCCTTCAAGCTGGGTCAAGTGCACTGGGGTGGGGAAATCCGCGGGGAAAACCAGCACGCTCGTACACCTACATCATTTTTGCATTTCCCATTAATCTTTCCAGAACTAACTCACTATAACTGTACACCTGCGGCACAACCTCTCGTCGCTCTGGTACGTTCGACTTTTTAATTTCCCACCGTGAGCCGCGGTGAACGATCAGTTCTTGTGCTGGATCTTTTACGCTCTTGGAATCTTTGAAAAGTCATTATTAGCGTTCGCATAAGAAACTCGGTGGAACTGTGCGACGTGACAGCGCGCAAACCATACGGTGATGAAGAACGGGGGGTTTTTTTTTTTTTTTTTTTACAGAGGCACATTCGCGCGACGGCTTCCAAAGAACCGAACAGAACTCTTCGCTATTTGCATACACACTGAAATACACACAGTGCCACTGCGATTGTGTAGAAAATATCGAATTGCTTATATTACTCGTTGAATTATTATATTCGTTCGTATGAGATACGAAGACATAAAAAAAGTAGAAACAATGAGCGATCGGCGAGTAGAGCTAATCGGATATAGCAGTAAAACGGTAATCGGCTTTTCCGCCCGACCGTCCTTGTTTCGTATGATTTGCAGGATGTTACAGGAGTCAGGAAAGGCAGTGAGGGAACAAAAAAATGAACAAGGAAAAAAGATGAACAAGGAACACAATGAACAAGGAAAAAAAGGAAAAAATGAACAACGAAAGAAAAATTAACACGGAAAAGAATGAACAAAGCGGAATGCGGAAGGCTGGGATGCGAAACTATGAAAAAAAAGAAGATGGAACGCGAGAGGGTTGAGACAGGAAGATTTTCCTAGAAACAACTCGGAGCCGTTGGGCAGGGACATCCCTTGGGAGGCGTACAAGAAGTTTTTACGAAACGAGGTAGTAGTTGAGGCACTTCCGGAATAGCAAATAGAAAAAGGAATTACGCGAGGTGATTCCGCCCGTAAATTTTACAAAGAACCCGGCAAGGATACGTGGCCGAATAAGGAACTCAGTGCCATGCATTTTTACGAAAGTTCTGAAGAATTCCATACAAATCTTTCCTGTGTAAGGATTTCCTCTTTCTCCTCCTTTGAACTGAAACAGTTTTCCATTTCGTGAAAATTTTACCACGGTATAAGATGAATTCAACATATAAGAAAATCAAATCATTTCCTATGTAGTCTGCCTCAATATTTGTTAATTTAATTTCGAGCCTGTATATTCCTCTTCCTATTGATCCGAGCGTGTGTCGAAGGGGGTAAATCGCGTATGAGCTATGTGCCCGAATAAGGAATCCAGCGCTATGAATTTTTCCGAAAAATCTTGAAGAATTCCATAAAAATCTTTCCTGTGTTGTCCTTTTGTCTCTTCCATTGAGCTGAAATAGTTTTCCCTTTTCGCGAGAATTTTACTAAGGTATACGATGAACTCAAGGTACAAGAAAATCAAATAATTTTCTATGTCGGCTGTCTGAATATTTGTTAATTTAATATATCGCTGCTGCATATTTATTTTCCTATTGATCCGAGTACATGTCACAGGGTTTACATCGCGTACCTTCTGTTAGATGTACTCCGCTGCGCACAAGGTACAGGACTCTGTCGATTTCCTCTGTAACCGATTCAATTTACCGCATTCGCGTTGCATGCACCGCCGTATCGTCCGATCTTACCCACGTTTATCATACTGTTCACGAGGAGAAGCGAGGAAGCTCACTAAAGAGCTACGGGAAGTCCGTTTGTGGAAACTGGTCCAGCGAACGAGCTCTCGGCCCGCTCCGCGCAGTTTATGTTCCTTGCTCATTGATACGTTTATAGATAAACACACGTCATGCCCCCGATTTACTGGAAGTTTACGGAAATTTCAAAGACTAATTGGAAACCTTTAAAAATTAAATTTTATATTGCTTCATGACAAAAAAATGTCGCCTTAATTTTTTGTATCTGTATTGTCCCTCGTTTCTCAAAGCTACACTGTAAAAAAATTGTTTGAAAATTAATGAACGATATTGGAAGGTTTTGTACATAAACTGTTTCTAAAACTTCAAACACATGTGCGTTGCAATCTTACAGTAAAAATCTTATTTTTAATAAAAGTTGTCAATTTTAGGCAGAAGATTTGTAAGTTTAATATCTGGTACTATAATTTTCCAAAAAAAGTAGATTAATATTCAATTAATGTAAGGAATGTAAGGAAATTTCAGGATCCAGTACGTTAAATTTACAATTTATTTTTACACTGTACTGCCGAGCGGGTTGGCTCGGTTTATGCGTAATTACTACGCCTCCGTTATTTTTTTGTCCGTTTTTGTTTTTCGTCCTTACACAACGAGCTAGTCGCCCCATTTTTTACGGCTGCAACTGACTTCCCCCTATATCGCATTCGCCTTACAACTAAAGGAATAGGCAAACTACTGAAAACTCATGACCATACAAATCCGTCTCGGATTCGCTTTACGGCACCAGAGCTACGTCAAGTTTCGCCGAAAAAGTAAGCATAGACAACAGCTACATACTTGCGACACACACGTATAAGTACGCATGCGCATCGAGTATATGTCTGAAGCTATGTGCCGCCTATATTTTTATTTTTCGATTAAACGACAGCACCGGGAATCGAACCCTCGACCTGTCAGTGCTCTGGTTTCAAGGCGAGCAGGTCTATTGCTCGCCGCTAAACCACTACACTAAGAGGAGAACCTAAAATAAATTACCGATCATCTAAGAAAAATTACCATAGCACATAGTAGTAGGGCGCCACCTACGGCAAAAAGTCCCAGATTATCCAAGAATTTTTACTATACAGTAGAACTTCGATTATCCGAACTAGGTAATTGGGACCGGAGATCGTTCGGATTAATGAAAATTCGGATAACAGAACAGTGAAACTGTTTTAAACGATATAGCGCGATACATATCGAAAAAATTACAGTACCCATATATTTAAAATAATTATTATATATATTTGAGGAATAGCGTGATACATATACTTTTATGATATTGAACGGTAACTTCAAACCTACAACACGAAGTCCACAATTTTCGTTTGGCGCAAGAGAGTTGTACGTTTTTTCGCAGGCAAATTTGTTTTTAATGCCAGAGATCGTTGACTTCCAAACACCATACGCGTCAGCACATTATGCTTACTCTTAGAAGTCGAAGGACAGGACGTTGAATCCATAACGCACTAAACTGCGAGACCGAGCAAATACGTGTGTATTTGCTCGGTTGAGAAAATAATAAATACTGCGTATCCGACTGACGGGCATTTACAGCAGTGCTGTGTAAATCTATGCGAGCTCCAGTGTTCTTCAATTTGCTTGTTTGTAGAGCGCAACAATGTATTGGCGTGCAACAATGTAAGGATACAAAAATTTCGCGCAATAGTTTGGATAATAGAAACTTTATCCAAACCAGCGGCGATTCGGATAACAGAGGGTTCGCCTAATCGAGGTTCCACTGTAATATCTTTTAAAAAATCTTATAAATCCGGTACTTCCTACCATAGGTGGCGCCCTAGCGCCCTACTACTATGTGCTATGGTAATATCTGTCAAGCGATATAGAAATTTTTACAAGATCCATCTGTCAGTATAGAGAACCACTAGACTAGCTTTTAATTTTTGTTTCCGCATAGAGGAAGCTTTGTTTTGGTGAAAAAACATCGTGTTTTTAATGAAAACGTGTTCAGAATGTTCCCAAACAGCGAAAAGTCACATTGTTAAAATTCTTAATACAATTTTTTTTAAACGGAGTCTGCGCCGCGCAATATACAGATAAAATATTCATCGTAATAATTCTACTTGTTTGACAATAAGGATATCCCAATTGAAATGGGGGTAGGTTGACATGGTCAAAATCTATTTCCTCTAAAGCCTCTTGACTGAGCAAATAGAAATCTTGCTTTCGTAAACAGCGCGCCACTTGGGAGTACGAGGGCCAGGGTAGCTCGCAAGTGCCCACTCGTTCTTCCACGAGTATCGAGGAGCGCACAGGAACTTTTGACCGTTCCATCCTGTCTGTCCAATAGTGGCGTAGCCTACTTGGTATATACCGGACGTATATCCAGAACGCTGAGTAGTACTCGCGATCCTTCGAGCAGCTGCTGGCATCGATCCAAATCGAGAATTCTCTAACGATTGAAGCTTGCTTCCGTGTTTCTGTCTGTATTCGTGTATATCGCATGTCCGTGTCTCTGTCCTCAATCTGAAACGAGTAGACCCTCTGTAATGGAGATTGCCGTCTCGTTCAATGACTTTTATTTTTTATTTTACGATTGTTCTTCTTTCATCTTTGTTTCGTTATTTGGAATTGGGAGCGCGACTTCATTGAGCCTCATCACTATTTATACGATCATCGAATAATATATGGAACAACGGCGCTATAAGAGGGAAGCTGCCCATATACGTTTTTGTCTCTAAATAGTCGTAGATCCACATCTCTGATGTATGCACACTAAAAAAAAGTTTTTACTTTTGACAACTTATTGTCCACAAACGTCCACAATTTTTTATTCGTTAATTTCATAGTTTTACGCACAAAAGTGCAAACTAAAATTGTCAATGACAGGGGAAATAAAAGGACAGGTTCGTATATTCAAATAAGAGACAAACGAGTTTGTCACTTATTTAACAAAATTATTTTTACGACATTTCGCACTCTGATTTTGCGAAATTATTTTTTACTGTGTGGGATGTGCCAATCCCACTGCCTGCCAACCTAGTTTCTAAAGAAACAGATTTGCGTTTTTATAGACGTTTTTCTCTCGGGACGATGTCTGCCCCACCTACATTTACACGCTGAGAGAAGAATCTCGGAAAAACTACCAAGACTTCTTCTTCTTCCTTTTTTAGTCCAGATTTATGCCGTGGGCCAAGTATCGGAAACTACCAAGTCATATGGTAAATATCGACCAGACAACATGGTACACCAGCTCCACCACTAGTGATATGTGAAGTTTTCACAGGGGACATAGCAATTTTTACTAACCCTGGTAATTTTTTCCGGAATTCGGGATGGCAAAATGTCGTGAACAAAACTAAGAATTTCGTGGATTAAAACTGAGAATGTCGTCGATCAAATTTTTTAATGTATGTATATGCATACAAAAAATGTAATCAAAATAACAAGCCGGTATAGCTTACAAACCTAAAACAAATTGTCCGCGATTGCGACGCCGCCGATCATTATATTTTCTAGTAAGAAGAACTTATATTCTAGAAAATATTACGGGTTATTCGGGTACCATGTGTGACAGCGAAAATGACAATATTTTCCAGCAGAATGGGTTCAGTTTTATACGACTGTTAGCCAGGATGTCGCTACAGTTCTCATATACCCGAAAGTTCTGTCGGTTTTTACCAGATTTGTGGTAATTTCTATCAGATCCTTCCCTCACTGCACCCCACATCGATCCACCGCAGCACACAGTAAAAAATAATTTCGTAAAATCAGAATACAAAAAAAATACAAAATCAGAATATACGAAACTGTCCTTTTATTTCCCGTGTCATTGACAATTTTAGTTTGTATTTTAGTTTGTAAAACCGGAAAATTACCAAATAAAAAATTGTGGACGTTTATGGACAATAAGTTGTTGTCAAAAGTATAAACTTTTTTTACTGTGTATGGCTGTGAACAATAAGGGCCACATATGATTCTCCACGTAGACAAGGTGTGTAAGACATGTAGATAAAGCCCGTATCCTTCCCGAAAGAAAACCGCTGGCGCCGTCGGGCCAGATCTACGATCTACAGCTCACTCGCTTATACTTCGTTCTAATGGAGATTGCCGCCTCGTTCCATTACGTTTTTCTTTATTTTATATTTCTTTTTCTCTCCTCTTTATTTAATTATCGGGAAGTGGGAGCGTGTCTTCTCGGCGGAGCCTTGGAATTATTTACGCGACCATCCGATAATAAATGGAACGACAACGCTATAAGAGAAAAACTGCCCATGGACGTTCTTAAGTTGTCTTTAAATAGTCGTAAGTCCACATCTGCAATGGTTGGGATGTGCCAGTTTCTCTGCCTGCCAACTCACTTTCTAAAAAAAGAGATTTGCGTTTTTCCAGAAGTTTTTCTCTCGGAACGATCATGACAACGCTATAAGAGAAAAACTGACCACGGACGTTCTTAAGTTGTCTTTAAATAGTCGTAAGTCCACATCTCCAATGGCTGGCATGTGCCAGTGCCTCTGCCTGCCAACTAATTTTCTAAAAAAGAGATTTGCGTTTTTCCAGAAGTTTTTCTCTCGGAACGATCATGACAACACTATAAGAGAAAAACTGCCCACAGACGTTCTTAAGTTGTCTTTAAATAGTCGTAAGTCCACATCTCCAATGGCTGGCATGTGCCAGTGCTTCTGCCTGCCAACTTACTTTCTAAACAAAGAGATTTGCGTTTTTCTAGAAGTTTTTCTCTCGGAACGATCATGACAACGCTATAAGAGAAAAACTGCCCACGGACGGTCTTAAGTTGTCTTTAAATAGTCGTAAGTCCACATCGCCAGTTTCTCTGCCTGCCAACTCACTTTCTAAAAAAAGAGATTTGCGTTTTTCTAGAAGTTTTTCTCTCGGCACGATCATGTCTGTCCCACCCACATTTACACCCCACACATACGTCAACCGCAGTATAGGTGAATGTGCGAATAATGGCCGGATATGATTCTTCGCGGAGACAAGGTGTGTAAGACATGTAGATAAAGCCCGTATCCTTGGAGAAAGAAAACCGCCGGCGCCGTTGGACCAGGTCCTCGATGTACAGCTCACTCACTTGTACGTCCCTCGCAGAAATAGGACGTAGCCTCCTCCGAGGATTTAGGATCCTCTCGTCGAGCAAGAGCACGAGCCGACCGGAGCCGCGAGGCGAAGAGAGAGGATATATCCCTCGACTGCCTTCGCCACGGGATTATTACTGTCGGATTACGTCAGCAACGCTTCCGCGGCACTTCCGTTCCACTAGAAAAATAGAGAACGAGCGTCAGAGAAGGAAATGGAGAACCGCTACTGGGAGTATCTACGTCTCGCCGGCTGCAGATATATACATATAATTTCATTTTTTTTTTCTAACTTCAAGACATTTCCGAGGTCGTGCAAACGAGATGCCGGCAAAATGTCTCATCGCTTTTCAGCTTTCCCACATGGAAATAAAGTGTATTTGGAATATATTGAAAAATGTATTTCGAATATACAAAATATATTTTGTTCCAAAAATTGCGTATGTCGAATATA
>JAPYZC010004162.1:0-13120 GCA_030522665.1 Ichneumoninae sp. A BG-2022a
ATTTTGCAATTATTATTATGCAAAATTAATCTTCTCAGTACCTTTAGTATACATGATTTTTTTCAGATTTTTACACCATCAAGAAGTACTTACAATTTTTTCTTATTGTTGTCGAACTTATGCGAAGTCAGCGCGCAGCGAGGCTCCCTCCTCAAGAACCGCCCTACTGGGAGGGAATTCGGATAATCTTCCACGTCGACTGAATTTTCATTTCAAACAAAATATATATTTAACATGAAATCGGTGTGGTAGATTTGGCACTTTTCCGCAAAGAACCTCGTATAGATTGCGCGACGATTCGCGCAAACGGCTCTCTTTCGCAGGACCCGGTAAGCTTTCCCGGAGCACAACGCTGCGAGTTGCTCACCGGGCCCCGGAGCTTTTGCTCGGTCGGTTTCGTTCTTCCGCCGCGCCACGATTCGGGTCGGAATCCACGCCCTTTCGTTGTTCGATAGTCTGGCGGCTTTGTACGAAACGTCCCTCTCGGTTCACAGCCGAAGCCAGGAGTTACTCGCGCTCCGTGCTCTCGATCCCGGGAGAGATGCGCTTTACCGAGCAACCGTCCGGATGCTGTATAGCACCGGACATATATACATCTATATTGTATAAGTAGGACTATAGGCGGCAAGTGGAATTGCCTCGTAACCTTCGACTTCTCCATTCGTCTCGGTCGCTAACCCTTTTCTCCACCCCCCCCCCCCTCCCATCCCCCCGTATTCAGTTGCACGAAACGGGAACTTTGATAATTACGAACGTGTTCCTGTTATCAAAGGAAAACGTCTCCCTGAGGTATACGACAAAGCGCACATTTTCCCCACAAAATCCAAACGAGCCGCGCCAATCCGCCGGTTAATCGTTCACTCCTTGGAGACAAACTTGGCGCGCCGATACCAAAGGCTTTTGTGTTCTTTTTTTTCTCTCTCTCTTCGCATCGATATTCTCGAGTTTCGAAGACCGGTATTTTTTTTTTTTTTATAAACATTTTTTCGCACTATTGTTGGAGCGTCACCGATCGAGCGAAGCGTGTAGATAATGAGAGAATCGTATTGTCCTCGTAATTCGAGAAACTCCGAAGGTGCGACACGAGCTCTCGTTACCGCCCGCAGATCCCCGATGGACGTACGACGAACTAGTCGCGAGATACAGTTATTATGTTTGCGATAAAAAATGGAATTGAAATGAATTTTTTTATTTTTATATGAAAAAAACAAGCTTGTTTTCAATTTGCAAACAACGTAGCTGCGTCTTCTGTGAATTCATTATACGTTCACTTGGGTGAACTCGCTGTTATTTGCTCAAGCATTTTACGGGGAACATTAATTTCCTTAATTTACGAAAGATTCGCTTTATCTCCCGGGCTTGTTTCTCCAGAGTTCTTTGCCGTTTGTTATTACTATTTCTTTTTTAATTTCTCTCTCGTGACGAGCGCATTAATTTTTTTTTCTCCCCTGCATCGCCCGCCAGCAGATCGTCGACAAACGCGAGGGTGGCTCGGAACGAGCTATCCGAGCCTCGGAGTAAAATTCATTAAAAGTGTCTGAACTTTTTTCCGCGCATTTTGTATGAGGTATTATTGTTATTATTTTTTCAATATCCGTCGTATAAAGGAATGGTACCGACAGGTTGTCAGGGGCGCGCCCGGAGGCAAGTTGCCTTCCTTATACTCACAGCCCGTTCCTCGGTCTCGACGATGAGATGGTTATTCTTCAGTGTCAGGGTGATAATGTTTCCGTTCGCGTTTTTGCTCGTGTGATTTCCCTGGGACGTGTACTCGGCGGCGTTGCTGGCTGCGACGAGAGCGACTTCCTCCATTACCTCGGTCTCGCATATGTACCTTGGCCCGTCGAGCCCGTTAACCAGCTGAAATCATACCGAAGAAAAAAATATATGAAATATGGGTTAGATGCAGCATCCCGTAACATCCTGGAACTCCTCGTCGTCGGACATGATTCAGCGATTTTGCATAATGAGGAGGAGGGTTTCCGCCGGCCCGACCCAAATCACGAGTGACGCGACGAACGTGCTTTCCCGTACGTTTTCGCGCCCGCAGCCCCGCGACCTTCCGACGAGCCGCAGACACCAATTTCACCGTCCCGCAACCCTTCCGGGCTACTTCAAATACGCGAGCGCTGACCGAACCAATTTCTTTTTCAAGTTGACTCGGTGAAATTGGGAGCTGCTGAGACCTCGGTTTACTGGACGGAGTAAACCACGCTGCGAACGTTCTGGGAACCATTATTCGCCTGCGGCGCAACCAGATAAATCATTTATTTGACGGACACACGCAAATAAATATTTGTTTGGTTTAAATAAATATTTTTATTGATTTACATAAATATGTATTTAAATTTATATAAATATTTACTTAAATTTATATCAATATTTATTTAAGTTCGCGAAGTTAGCCCCCTATTTTTGAAAATTCCACATTCTGGGGGTTGTTCTGAGTTGTTCTAGGATTGTTCTGCAATGTTCCAAAAGGAGAAATTTCTAAAATAAAATTTGTAGCGGTGATGCGAAAATTTGGTGGTTGTTCTAGGTCCTTCTAGTTATTCTAAGCATTGTTCCAAATTCGCAACATCGCTAAACGAAACGTAAACAAATGGGAGCAAAAAATTTTTTTAGCGACTTAATCGTATTCAAATCAATATCAAGGCCAACTCATCGATCTACAACTAATTTACGACTAAACAATCATTATACTGATCTGAAACGATGGTCGACGATGGTTTAAGGTCATTCAAATACTTATTTAAGTTTATATAAATATTTACTGATATCAAATAAATATTGTAACGAATATCGTACGCGGTATAGGATAGACAATTATCCTCGGTAAGCGGTCAAGAAGAACCGCTCGGACGGCAGGACACTTGACAGACGGACAAACGATCGACTTCGCAGCGATCGTAGATTTGACAGTCAGTCTGTTTCGGCACTGTAACACGAACTGACGGATACGCTGTTACGTGACGTTCCGAACTATCTTTCGAGATAATAAACATTTTGCATATTGTTCTCTTTATAATACGCAGTGTCTTTTCATTCCGCGAATACGTTACAATATTTATTGCAACCAAATAAATATTTACTTGCGGGACGCCCGTCAAATAAATGATTCGACATCAAAACACCTCGCTTTTCCGAGCTGAAAGAGCTGTATGTATGAATGGATTTTTTTGATGTTTTTTTTTTGTGACCGAATGGAGCACACTCCGAGCTGCCTCCGGGCGTTTTCTTTTCTCGAAGCATTTTGCCGCAGCTCGTTATTAATCGATGTACTCCGAAGCGGTCTGCGGACCGGCAAACTTTTTAGTGCTTTTAGAAACTAGGGGAGAGCGGGGCAAAATGGCACACCGGGGCAAAACGGGATAATGGGACAAAACGCAATTCTCCGATAACTTTGAGATGGTGGCGATGGTGGTACGTGGGGCAAAAGAGGTTTGAAAATCCGGATGTATCGTTGGGACAAAATGGGAAATCCAAAAATCATTGGAAAACTGGGTTTTGGCCTCACAGTCCCATTTACCCCGGTCTCCCCTACGCTGTTTACTTTAAAGTTGTATTAAAGAACAAAAAATTGTTCGGCCCAATATAGATTATCTGCGTTGAACTAATACACTAATGCACTGTAGTTGCAGACTTGCATAATTATTTTCTACGCACAATTTTTTTTTTTTATTAAACATCTATATGATATCGAAGAGAAGCTGAAATTCCGAAGCCAGCGTCGATTTTACGGAATTACCGTGGATCGGTGGAGTTTGCGCGACTGAATATAGGTATACAAAGAATTTCTCCTGTCGCCCGATCGTCACTGGATTACGGTGGAATTTTAATCGAAAGTGGGTGGAAGCGAGTACCCAGCGACGGGGACAGAGAGAATCGTTCTCTCGTTGGAGCGACAGCGGAACAGGGTGGAACGGATTTCGAATCCCAATCTATGTGATTCTGCGAAAAACTTGACGCGCGGTAGGTATATATATATATATATATATACATTTACAGCAGTATTTCCTATATAATTTCAACGGATCGGAGATTAATGGCGTTGCCCATCTATTTCCGATAAGCTGAGGAGAGAAAAAAAAACTAAAAAAGAAAAGAACCCCGAGGCAGTGAACATTAATACTGCAAGTCCGCGTCCCGTTTCCCGGATATATCCCTTCGATTGTAAATTATAAATCTTCGCATTGGCAAAAGTTCAGCGGACTGCCGTGTGTACATAAGAGAGAACCTCGCGTCTTCACTTTTTTTTTTTCGCCGCCCATACCGTAAACGAACGAAAGTCTTCGAAAGGCTCGCAGGCGTTGCAGGCGACGAGAATTAAATATTGATCTTGTCGAAATCGAAAGGGGAATATGGCGCTCTCGCTTTCAGCGATAGGACGTGAGAGGATGACGGCGGCACGAGTGCAACGAGCGATAACGATGAACGGTAAGAACGTCGTAGGAAGGAAGCAAAGGCGCAGTTTACTACTCCGTGTGCATCTGCTTCATAATGTACGTGGGCTCTTCTTCAGAATTTCATTTTATGTACGACTGTCAATCGGAAACTTAGATTTCCGAAGATGTACCGAAAGTGCGTCACTTCCGGTTTGAAAATTTCATTTCTCGACCGGAAGTGACTCCATACCGGAAATAGGTGACTCACGGTCGAAAGGTTAGATTTTCAGATCGGAAGTGACGTACTTTCAGTATGACGTCACATCCGGTCGAAAGATTAGATTTTCAGATCGGAGGTGACGTACTTCCGGTATGACGTCACATCCGGTCGAAAAATGAGATTTCCAGACTGGAAGTGAGGTATTTCAGGCATGATGTCACTTCCGGTCGAAAAATGGATTTTTGAAACCGGAAGTCTCGCACGGAGAAAAATAATTCTGTTTCTCTAATAAAATGTAGGTCGTTAATAATTTATCGTTGTGACAGTAAAGATATTTTGCTGCTACAGAAAATAATTTGTGTCCCTATGTTAACCAGGTAAATGAGTTCCGGTAACAAAATTTTTGTTGTCCCAACGATTCTTTTTTCTCCTTGCGTATTTTCGAAACAAAAAGTTTCGTAAATCGGGCACAAGCATGTGTAAATTTCACATGAAACGGTCGCAAATAAATGTAAGATATTTATTGTTAACCTTCCTTCAAGATCATATCATCTCGATGGTATATTTGTGCGCACCTACGCAGTGAAAAGTTACGCAGCGCGACGCCTTTTCCTACCGAACTTCCACCGGATGCGTCTGCGCCGAGCGTCACCGGCGAGGTAGTCTACCGGAAGTGGATATCCACAATGGAGAAGAGCCTTTTTTGCCCCTTGGAATTTTCTCGCGCATTGTCATATTTTTATCTTCCTCCTTCTAATCTGCCCTCCCGTTTCCACCGCCGGTGCCGGAATGCCACGGATCCATCGAGGCGTACACACGCCGCGGGAGATGGCCTGTGCGTTGCAACCCCCCCCTCCCCCCCCTCCCCCGGTCGAGCTTTCTTGTCAAGTCTCTCTCTTTTCCGACGTGAATTCCAGATTGCGCCGGTGTTCCCGACAAGAGTCGGTCTGGCTCCGAGCTGCCGGCGGCAGCCCCGAAGCGTTGGCCGGGAAAATTCATAGAAAAGCAGGAAGAACGCCGCTACCGAGAGCATTGCGACCCGCGTCTCTCGGTGCGAGTATGAGCCGTGGGTGGTTCGGATCTCTAAAAAATAAAAATAAAATAATAAAAAATAAAAACATATAAAATAAAAGTAAGAAGAAGTAGCACTTTCCAGTTTTATCGAGGGTGTCCGGGTTTTCTTCGTACCCGCGAATAATGCTGTTTTTATCGGGGATCCCTTCGATCTCGTCCCCAGTGCGGTATACGTCTCCTCGTACTTCGTACTTTAGCTGGCTCGTGACGTTCCCTCGGGAACCCACCGAACGCTCTCTCGTTTTCCTCGCAGATTTATTGGCCCGTCTTTCCTTGCAGCAGACTGCTCGAACTTTGTATCTGGAATTCTCTCCGGATTCTTGACCGTATCGCATCCCCGAGACTCTCGCCAGAATGTGATGGATTTCTCGCGGTTCGATCGTGACCGCACGTTTCCGTGATTGCTTCATTGCTCGTGCGAATCGTGGAAAAGTGATCAATCGGTAATGCATTAAGGATGCCGACTTGGCCGACCCGGTCGACCGTATTGGTTCCAACGAGGTTAGAAACAATCGCCCTTCGGGTCCTCGAATGGCTTTCACGCATATATATCAGTCGGCCGGAGAACAAAATAATTCAGCGGATGAAAGATTAAAGTTTACCGGCTGAGCCGATTCCCCTAATTGCGACGCTAGAACCTCTGTGAATTGCAAAAAAAGCGTCGCGAATTTCAGTTTTAAACTTTTATGAAGAAGCGATATGAAAACTTCAATTGTCAGCTTTTATGAGGAAGCGATTTGAAAATTTCAATTTTCAACTTTATGAGGAAGCGATATGAAAATTTCAATTTTCAACTTTTTTCGACGTCAACGTCTTAGACTTTTTTGCAAAACGGCTGACCGATTCAGGTTCAGTGCGTGAGAAAAGATAACATCGTCACGTTTCACTTTGTCGAATCTGCGTTTGGCGCGAAAAAACACATGGAAGCATGCGCTCCTGAATTTTTTTTGCCCTTTCGATTTTTATTCCAGAATTGCTAGTTATACCTCTTTATCTAGCTTTTTAATCCCGTCATATCCATCGTCTTGTGTATGTCTTGCTGCAGATCACGATAGGCACCTGAGTTTTTCCGCGATGCCATCGGAAAGCAAAGAAATCGTTGTTTAAAAATACCTAAAATCATTCATTTTTGCAATTTTAGCTATAAAAATGCCTGGTAAACTTTTTGGTTAGTTGTCGCTCCGGGACTGTAATTCCATGTATTTTTTCACAGTGATCACGAACCTAACACTTATTTTATTCGCAGTTGAATATTTGATCCGAAGAAAGCGTCTAAAAAAAAAAAATTGCATGAAATTCAAAAAATTTTAAATGACAAAATCTAAACAGTTCGATCGATTTTCTTGAAATTTTAATGGGATCCTCGGCTGATCAGATTCTATGTGTGTACGCATTTTTAGCCAGACAGCCAAAAAATTGCGAGCGTACAGACATTTTCGAAGAAATTAAAAATGGCGTACAAAAAAAACAACTGAACATTTTTGGACGAAATTTGGCAGAAACATTGACTATTAACCATACAAGCTGTGTGCAAAATTTCAGCCTGATCGGTCCAACCGCCTGATCGGTGGAGGCGTTCCCGAGATATAGACATTTGAATTTTTCGCGTCTGATTCACACACACACATACACACCCATACACATACACACCCATACACACACACACACACATACATCCGGACATTTTTTCTAAATGTGATTTTTTGATGTTTTGGAACATTCTGAACACGTTTTCATAAAAATCTCGAACATTTTTTTTCACCATCACAAAGCTTCCTCTACGAGGAAGCAAAAAAAATCGGCGAACTTTGAACTTTTGAGTACTCGAGAGTAAATTATTGTACAGAGAATTCTAATGCTCTCCTCGAAGTTTCCTCGATATTGCAGTCTTCCGCCGCTCCGGGGAATCCAGGAACGCGCTTCGAAGTCCACTTATCAACGAGCTCAGCTATTGGGATGCCAGCCAACTTCTTAGCAGTACTCTTGTGTAACCGGATAATCAATAAGTCGCCAACGATATCGAAGCAAACGCGGGGGGATTAAGGTGGTTCGAGGCCGCGTGTTTTCTGCGAACGATGAAGAGCGCAGCTGGAGCGAGCAAGCTTTGAGTCGGGGTTGAACACGCGTTTTCGCGACTCTGTTTTCAATTTCATGAGCGCTGCACCTATCCGGAAGTCTCTTCGCATCCCATCCGCCCTATCCTCGTTCTCCTCCTCGCATTCTATTCGCCGGTGAAAACTCCCACGGTAGCGAAGAAATTGGCAATTTACCCGGAATGTCTTCGCCGTTTCTTTCGCAGTTCGGGCCCCATTTGATACTGCACCGAGCCTGAAAACGCGTCTGTAACTAATGTTGTCCCGGTGCTTCGATATACGTCTAGTCTCGCCGGCTCCGATATCGGATACCACAACGCTGGAACCAGGAAACACTATACCGTCCAACCGGCAAACTCCGTCTTGACTCTTGTGTTCCTGTTCTCGCGCCTCCCGGTGTCTTGATGCTTTTTTACTCTCCCGAGATGTTTGACGAAATTTTGTCGGTTTTGTTAGACCAAAGAAAATAATGTTCAACATTTTTTTTAATCATTCAAATTTTGTCGTCTTTGCCGTTGACGATTTTCATTGGTGTTGGATTCATTTTTTATTTTTTACTTAACGTCGCATCAACGTCCCTAACAACTGCTATGGTTATTAGCGACGGAACCTACTATTTTTTCCTTCAACGGAAACCTTTCCACTTTGGGATTCACGCAGTACTGGTAAAAAAAACTGGTAAAACACCGGTAAAAAATGTTGTTTGGAAGAAATGTTTGGAAGTTTTTTTTACATAAACTGTTTCTGAAATTTCAAATACATGTACGTTGTAAATTTACAGTAACATTTTATTATTTTTACTCCCGGCGTCTTAATGCTTTTTATCCTCCCGAGCAGTTTGACAAAATTTTGTCGGTCTTGTCAGACCAAAGAAAATAATGTTGAACATTTTTTTTAATCATTCAATTTTTCAGATTGTTTTCTCGACTTTGCCGTTGACGATTTTCATTGGTGTTGGATTCATTCTTTTTTACTTAACGTCGCATCCGCTGCTATGGTTGATAACGACGAAACCTACAATTTTTTCCTTCAACGGAAACCGTACTACTTTCGGATTCACGCTGTACAGGTAAAAAAACTGGTAAAACACCGATAAAAAAATTTGTTTGATAATTAATTAACGGTATTGGAGGTTTCTATTTTACATAAACTGTTTCTGAAATTTCAAACACATGTGCGTTGTAATTTTACAGTAACATTTTTTTATTTTTCATACAAATTTTTGTGCATTTTGGGCAAAACATTTGTTAATATCCGGAATTTTTATTTTACGAAAAAGTACATTATTGTTTAAGCAATATAAGTACTGGAATTAAGTCTCAAGCTCCAGTACACTAAATTTACAATTTATTTTTACAGCGTACAAGTGAACGTTAACTGTACTTTTTTAGTGTCTGTAACAGTCGGTTCCAGGTTTGCTTCACGTCGCCGGAGCTACACGTCACATCGATCGCTGGCTGTAAACATTGGTCTTGTAAACATTGGTTTACCGACATATTTATCGAGTACACAGTGGAAGCAACTTTGTGCTTTTTACAACTTATCGTCCACACCCTCCACAAACCTCCACAATATTTTGTTTGTTATTTTTCACACCAACCGACTCCAGTTTTAAAAACAAAAGTGTAACCTAAAATTGTTAATGACACGAGGAAACAAAAGGACAGATTTGTGTACTGAAACCTGAACAAACAAGCTTGTCACTTAACAACATTTTTTTTACGAAACATCGTACTCCGGATTATACGAAATATTTTGTTTACTGTGCCAGAGCTTCGTCGCGACGCAACATTTTTCATCAAGGCCTCCCGATACTTTGCTATTGAGGCCAGTAGTGTAGTCACGAACTCAAAGTGATCAGAGTATTGGATTCATTGTTATCCGAAATGGGGAAGCTTCACGAGCGCGTGAATTCCGCGAGGATCGGAAAGACGGAGGTGTGATCATTGTGCATGCTCGAAGGCAGCCAAGCGTTGCCGGTGACTTATCCCTCCGAGTCTTCGGGCCTATTCTCGCATCGGATTTCGCCCTGAGGGCTTTTACGGCGAGCCGTAAAACCCATAGAGCGTGAGCAGGAATAGCGAGTTTCGAGTCCTAATTGACGAACCGGCTGGCAATTTCGTAATCTAAGGTGGATGCCTTCTCGCTACGGTACTCTATTGAGGTCAACGAACCTGTCTGCCGTTTTCGACTTAGATGTTGTGCTCTCGCTCGGCTTCCAGACGAGATATTCATATATGTATTTTTTTTGTTTTTTTCTTCATGCAGAACATATTCGTGCGAGAGAATCCAGCCAAACTCGTTGAAAACGGCTTATATCCTCTCTTCTAGCAACTCGGCCGTAACACATCGCCGGCACATTGTGTCTCAAACGATATGTAATCGTTACGCGTGATCCTCCGAGCCCGTCAGCGGTCGAAAAATAAAACCGACCGTGTGTATGTCTCGGACAAAAGATCCTCATTTATTTGCCGTGTCTCAACCCCTTCCGCTTCTGGAGCGGGCATCGGAAGAGAGCGGGGCAAAATGGCCCCGTGTCTTCCATTCGAGATGAGACATTCCTTTTGTGTACGCGAAAAAAATGACATATTTTCATCGTTGACATTATGAACACCGTCGAGGTGGAAGAAAAATATTGGTAAAAGAAATTCGACGGGAGAACCAATAGAGGAAGGAGACAGCAGTGAAAAGAATCAAAGACATGAGTCCGGTCTGTCTGATAGTGTGCACGTCCTATTCCATCCTAGACCTGCCAGAAGAGCTTTGCCAACTACTACAACGAAGTTATCACGTGTAGAGCGTTACAAAGTTTTTCCCGCCGCACGGGATCGATGCATCGGTTATGGGCACCTTTTGTCAACTTTTGGCCACAAATCTTCGAAAGAACGAACCTTTAAATACTATCAAGTAAAAAAAACATCCAGTGGTTATCCATTCGATGTTTTTTTTCTGTAAATTGATAAATGTACTGTCGAATGGTCAAGATGGGTATTTACGAGTAAAAAACAGTATGAAATAAACAACACTAATAAGAGTAAATACCATTTTTGTCCCCTAATCGTCAGGAGAACGAAACTCTAAATACAATAAAGTTAAGGATATCCGTACAGAAAAATCGGTTGTGTTCGATCTTTATCGAACTTATATGGGCTACAAAAAAAAACACGCTTTATTGGTTGGAATTTTTAACGATTTTTTAACGGTCTAGTTTTTTTGTAACATGATTTCACAGTTACGTATTTTAACATGGGAAGGGTCGGATCTAACAAAAATTATACAATGTAGCGTTTTTCTCCGACAATTTCTGTTCAATTGAAATAAAAAACTAAGCGACTAAAGAGCATACTTTACCACAAATTGTGTCCAAATTCTTTTACGGTCTTGTTTTCAACTGCCGTTAAAAAAAACGAAGAGTCCATTTCTTTCTAACACACTTGCTTTATATCAACTTTCCTCCCCGCACAATGACTACCGCGTTCAGCGGAGCCGCTTTTTTGTGCCCCTCGCATTACTGGTAAGGATATCCTTAAAAAAATTGAAATAGTGGATAACGCTGTAAATTAATAATGGTACTCTCGAATTACCAAAATGGGGATACGAGTAAAAAACAGTTTAAAATAAACACCAGCAATAACAGTAAATAAAAAATGGTCAAAACCGGTCGGACCGAACCAAAAAATGATACAATGTAGCATTTTTCTCCGACAATTTCTGTTTAATTAAAATAAAAAAAAACGAAGCGGCTGAAGAGCATACTTTACCAGAAATTGTGTCCAAATTTGGAATATATTTATGGTCTCGTTTTCAACTGCCGTTAAAAAAAACGAAGAGTCCATCTCTTTCTAACACACTCGCTTTACTCGAAACCGCGTTCAGCGGAGCCGCTTTCCCGTGTCCATCGCATTACTAAGGATATCCTTAAAAAAAATAGAAATAGTGGATAACGCTGTAAATTGATAAGGGTACTCTCGATTTATCAAAATTAAAAAAAAATGGTCAAAACCCGTAAAGTAACCAAGAGCGGTCCACGTATCCAGTATCCGAAACATCGACGTCGGTCATTGTCCGCGTTGACCGGATCAGCGAGAATCCCCCTTGATATCCCGTATCGATCGGCCATTGGTCACAACTAATTTTTCGCAAAAATAGAACAATATTTTATTCCCTTCGTCGACGAACTCTCTCTCGTACCCCCCGGTTGCGCAACCCTCGAGGTATCGAACGAGAGTCGCTTGTTACGCGTCGCGAGTACCAAACCATCGGCAGCTCGGCAGCATAAAAGTTTGCGAGCTCCGGGCGAGCACGTTCCACTCTAATTACCCGGGTGCTCGACTAGTATAGCATTCGCGTATCCCGTGAACGTACGTCGAGAAGCGAGCTGGCAAGGATTAATGGCGATTCCTCGTTCGATTCCGCGGCGTTTCCGTCTACGGTCGAAGCCCCTCTTCAGTCCGTGTGTGTGTGTGTATGTGTGTGTGTGTGGACGACGCGCCATTGCGCCGGTACCATTTAACTGGCCCCGTCGTCCGGTACATTTGCAAACAAATTGATACAAATCCTCATCGGGATTCTACTAATTTCCCGGCTATCTTTTCATGCGTCCAAACACCCGAACCGCAGAGCCCGCGGGCTCGTAACTCCTGATGGAAATTCCATCGAGAACGAATCTGGCGGAAGGGGGGAGAGTTGTTCGCCGTCCGGCGGTTATAACGCGTTAGGCGAGAGTTAGAGTTCGTAGAGGGAAACTGAGAGTGCTAGAAGCGTTAGACCGTAGACCACCGTCTAGACGGCTCCCAGACGCTATTAGACGGCCAAGGTTGCCGACGCGGCATGAAAGATTGCTCGGCGCCGGGGCTTACGCCAAACCGGGCTAGCAACGGACTTGTCATGCGAATCACGAATAGATTAGAATGGGGGATAGACCAGCATACCTGCTCGGGACCTGCCCTACTGCTACCTGACCTCACCGGATCCGGTTCATACGCTCCGCGCGGTACAAGCTGTTGGTAAAAAATTCCTAGAGCGAATCTCGTCCGATCTACCTGATACCTCACAGAATTTTTTTGTGTCGGAGGGACTTGGAGCGAATATTTTTCCGTAGATTAAAATCTAAATGCATTCTCCAAAACTGACCTTTTTTCAACCAGCCTTTGACTGCCTTCGAAACGAGCTGTTCTATCGATTTATTGCGGCATCAATTATTAATTTTTTATTTGGAATTCATTGATCTAATTAATTGTGCAGGATAAGCCGCTTCGTACGTTATGCATTATTGATTTATTACGATATGGTATTGGATTGGATGGGCATGTTATGGTATGGTGTGGTACGGTGGCTAGTTGTTTGGG
>JAPYZC010004163.1:0-10737 GCA_030522665.1 Ichneumoninae sp. A BG-2022a
GAGAAAAAGTTCTAGATAGGCTTTGAACATGTGGTGACACCGGCGTGAAGTGGGGGTACTACACGATTGATCTTGAGGAAGAGGCGCGAAATACAATTAATTATTTTGTTCGTATCACGTACATATTTATTTGAACGTATTGAACCATGCCATTTAGTTCATTTAAACAAAATTTGTTTGAGTCAACAACATTTTTTTTATCAGTGAATGGAGACGCACATATTTTTTGTATTCAAAAAATCTTTCATAAACTCATCGTCCAGGGAATTCTTGAGTTTGGAAGAAATTACTATATAGAACGAACGTAAGTCCTAGTGTGGAAGTAATAGGGAATGGGCTAGGGGAACAGTTATTGAAATTCTTTCGAGGGGACCTCAGGTATTTTTTTTCTTATCGTCATTCTTTCTCCCCCCTCTAGTCCTCAACGGGGTTGGCTACTCGACTAAGACTCCCACCGCTTTTCGTCTTTTTACGACTTCCGCCATTCCCCGTGCCCGACGCACGTGAATGTCTGAGATTGAGCTTCCAGCAGGAAGGTTTGGTATTCGCGGTTGAGTGACGTGAGAATGTCTCTCACGCCGACCATCAGCAGCAGCAGCAGCAGCAGGATTCCGTCAAATGATGCATAGCCCCTGCTTTTCACGTCGATCTCTCGCCCGTTCACTTCCGCTCTGCTCTGTTCGCTTCCCGTTACTTCATCCACGAAAAATCCCCTCCGGGGATGATCGAACAGTAGCCCGGGAATATAGTTCCGCACCGCCGAAGCTTTAATGTATTCAAAGTCGAGCTTAAATCTACTGCGGCGAGGGTTCAGGATAATGCGGTCGGTGCAAGAGGTGTGTGTTCGCCTCTCGCATGGTAATCGACCAAGCTATCTCGCTCTCCCGCCTCACCCCTACCCTTTTTCTTCGGTCCCGACGTTTCTCCCTACGCTCGTTCTATCTCATTCTTTATCTACGTCTATCTCTTTCTTCCACGAGCGCGGCGTCTACTCCACTTTGAGCCGTATGCTTGCCCGAGTGAAAGTAGACGAGGAAAGATTTTCAAAAAAAAGTTTTTCACAACTTACGACGTTGTAAAAGAAAGAAAAAAAAACACGCGGAAGGTTGAGAATAATGAACGCAAATGGGCCCGCTTCCTACCGTTCGAGAAGGAAGCCATGAGAGATAGCGTAAAAGCATATAGCGCCAGCGATGGGGAAAGAGGGTACGAGAGCGCAAGGGCGGAAGTAAGAGAAATAACTTGAAATGCAATCTGCCGAGATAAGAGGTAATTCCGATTATTAATGACACCCCCGCTCCGGGTTTTTGCCTAGACTTGTGCAAAAGAATTCTGTAAGAATGCTCTGTGCTCCTCTCCTGCCGCTGTTTCGGTTCGCGTCTCTCGCGAGATTAATAACAAAGGTGTGCGAAAGAGTGCTAGCCGAGTATGGCAGAGGGTTGAACAGGAGAACGAGCGATGAGGTAAGTCAGAAAAAAGGGGGAAAAAATGGAGAGCATGGAAAAAAATAGGAAAGTAGACGGGATGAATTACTTTACATGCGCTACCTCTGACTCACGGCGTTACAGTTGGAAATTCTTTGCATCTGGAGGATTTACATTTGAATACCTGAACGATGATAAAATCAGTGATTTCTTTGAGTCTCGTAGTCGACTGTACCATTCTCTCCGACGAATTCTCGCATACCTCAGCGTTTAAAGGTCTATTTTGTTCCTCGTTTCTTTTAATTGACAAGACGTAATTGCATTTGATCCTACGTACAGTCGTGTCGTTGAGATATCCGACGGTAATCAATTAGAGAACAAAGGACTGGAATTTAGATATGGTCTGGTATTTCCTTTCTTCTTGTACTCGGCAATTAAAGAGAACGTCTGGCCGAGTGGGAGAGAAAATCGTGAGAGTCCTTCGAGTTGGAAATTTATTCGAGATGAATTTGCAGCGAAGCGTACGTAGCTGCGAACTTCCCTCACTCCCTCTCTCTTCTCCGAACAGAGGGGAAAAACGAGGTGGAAAAGCCCTTGATCGATTCACTCCCGTGGCTCCCGCGGCAATTTCATCAGAGTGAACAGAGCCATAGCAGAAAACTAAATCGGGCACGGTTATCGAGTGTTTGATTGGCATTGACGCCGTAGCTGCTGCCACCCCCCCCCCCAACCCCCTCCCCGTCCCCGCCACGTACACACGACACCGAGTATGGGTTAACTGTGCGTACTTTTACAACGGCATGCTGTATAGTCTTTATGGTATGTGTAAAATCCATTCGCTCGAACTGAACGGTTTTTAATCATAGGCAGTGTGGCTCCATCGCCGCGTCCGACTATGTGCTCGTGCCGACTTCGCGACGCGCGCGGTCGGTTCTCACTTCCGGTTCCGAACGAGGCTCGTCATTGACGTCGTTCCAATGGACTTTAAACATCGTAGGTTTTTTTTGTTCAACTTTTTATTCAACATTTTATTTTTTGACTCGCGATCTCGCACGTCTCTTTCGCTTTTTAATTTTTTTTCTTTCTACCTTTTGTTTTTAGCCACCGGCTCGCCGGGCAATTACCGAGAAAACCCTCGAAGCCAGCTCTCTATTGTTAAATGAATGAATAAATGCAGCTTTTATGGAATCAAAATTGCGTTATATTTTTGGCGTGATCGCTTTAGTCTGCTATATTGCGACGACTACGTCGCCTTGTCCCTCACACTCTACGGTGGCGCTCGGAATGTTCGAACTCTCCCCTTCAAAGAACCGCTTTCAATCGATATGTTCGGGTTTCGATAGCTGGCTCAATACAATGCAATTATTGTACTATTTTTTAAATTACTATGAATGATAATCTGGGTGTACTCGGAACAAATAAATAATGCAATGAAACAAAATGTAAGAAATAGGGTAAAATGTAATAAAATAAACGTAATATAGAACGTTATAAACGTAAGGAGATTTTAAAGAAACGCAACGAAGTAAAAAAAATAGCCTTTAACGCTGGTCGCGGTCATCGTGATAGCTTGGCAAACATCTCATGGTTACAATAGTGTTAACTTATACAACTGCTCAATTGTATTTTCTCTTCATTGCTCCTTGACTCGCAAAAAACATAACTTACGTACTGACGTCTTGAAAATTTCGCTCACTGTACGAACGGATGCGGCTCGCACGAGAAAGCTCGACGATTCATCTGATTCTTTTCTCCATAAAAAGAACCAAATTGTCGATTTTTAATTCGCCGTTTTCAGTTGACCATTTCTGTCGGCTCCGGAGTTTCTGCAGATACTCAAAATGTTAGCATTTTCAGAAATATGCAACATAATCTCACAGATTATGTTGCATTACTTGAATTGGTGAATCGTCGGTAAAACAGCGTGAATAGGTAAGGACTGACAAGTCAGCGGGAACGTTCAACAGTGGCGTAAGGGGAGGCGCATTAAGAATAGCTTCAATGTCTACGAATAATGTATAAAGCTCTTCGAAAACTGGCTTAAAACCCTTCGTTACTGTGTATGAATCTCAAAAATTATGTGTTCGAGTTGGGATAAAGTTCCACTTGATCTGCTGCTTGGCGAGTTGAGAAACTATCGTTTCGTCTTCTTTGGCAACGATCGAGAGTTCAAGATTTTCTTGAACTCTCGATTTACACCAATTAAATTCGTACCAGTATGTGAATAAAGATGACTGCAAATTCCTCTTCTCAAGTTGAATCTTTTTATCGCTAAGACGAACGACTTAGTGATCAATTCTCTGACTACTTCCTCGTGTACTGCTTTAGAACTCATACACACGAATACTGATATGTACGCTTCCATTTTGCGCACTCGACCACAATGACGGCTCTCTCCGGTTTTTATGGGACTCTCGTAATCAACTTGTGTGCGTGTAAGGGGTCGCACAAAACCTACTACTCGAGCGATCGGCAAATATCTGAATATAATTTGCGGGCTTGTTGGCTGACACTGGAAACTTCTGACGCATCGCTTCAATAATGTGATGGGAAAATAATAGACGAAACGTTCTTCGACGTCATTGCGTTCGTTTCCACTCCTCGAGCGCTAGCCCAGAGAATCTGTTTTGTCGAATATAATGATTTAACTTGATTGTTCTTTTCCGTGCCATTAATATAAATGGCTTTATTTTAATGATCAATTGTATGGATCGTTATTCTTGTCGAAATCAATCAAAGTATCGATGAGTCAAAGGTAAGAGCTGAACCACGCTGCCCATCTGATTTGCGGGTTTGAAAAGGCGACCCTATGACGCGTCATGTGTGCGCCAAAATATCGGTCGCTCGCCGTGCTATCGACTAATTATCAATACTTGTCCGTCGACCGTTTTAGAACGCGGAAGGTCAGACCTCGAGGAGTCTCGTCGACATTCTGTTAAAGGAAATATTTTGTAGATTGGCGTTTAATTATAAAGTTTCAAAAGAGAAGTGAATTGTATATTCTGCTCGCAGAGAATAGTTTTGGTTACTACAGCATGGCACACGCTACCGTAGCAAACATCGTATGTCAGCATAGTGACAGCAAAAGTATTTGTTGCGGTAACAAAACATATTTGCTACCGCCGGATTTGCTAGGGTAGCAAATATAATTTGCTCGAATAGCAAATATCATTTGCTGCTGCAGCAGCATGGTCCCGGGCGACCTCGTATCCCTTGCGCTCTTCCTTTCATAATGACATTTTAATATTAAGTGACAATCTTATAAGACATACACTGCGCTAATAGAAACAAAAAATAAAAATATTGATGGAAAAAAATGGATGACTACGAATAGTTAAACTACCTATTATAGCTGCGCGAAGAACGTATGGGGTTGGGGATCGAACTGCCTACCTAATCGTTATGCCTACCTACAAACCTAACACGCTACCAACTATACTATTTCTAACTTGGAACTTTCTTTTATTCAAATGCCCTATAAACTACTTCGGATATTGTTAGAAATAAAACTGTACAAATACACTGTATATTTAAAAATCGTTTATCTTGCTCGAACGACACTGCTCCGCCGCACTGCTGAAACTCAACTGACGCGAGTTAGTACCCCTCCAACTCACGCACGTCTCTTCCCTCACCGACAACCTACGAAGCTATCCGAGCGACTCCCGACCGCTCGACAAACGCAGTAAATTATTTGCTACATCAGCAAATCATTTGCGACACCAGCAAATCGTTTGCAGCATCAGCAAATCTACCGTGACCTATAAATTTTGTCCCCATTATAAATTATTTTTGCTGGAATGACAATACGTTTGCTGCGTATACAAATTTTTTTGCTGTTACAACAAAAAGAACTCAGCAAACGCACGTTTGCTGTCATGGCAAAAAAAAATTTCTCTGTGTGGAAGATAATTAAATTAATCCACGTATGTTAAACGAAAATAAATTGGAATTTCTTACTTAAATTCTCTCTGTTCTATGGTTTCGCAATTATTATTTATCGGGCCCTCAATCCTACTCACCCTGTGATTGTCTCTATTAATAGTAAACGCTAGCGGCAATTTAATTGTCGTATACTTGTTCCGGGTATATGTGCTTAAGAAACCGAGATTTATTAATGAATCGAAGAACATAGTTATGTAATACAGCGATTTAGAGAATTAACAACGATATAATTAGGGCAAAAGTGGTGAATATGGCCCACCCCGATTAACACGTAAATCAATTATATATAGACCGGGCCATATTCTCCACTTTTACTCTATAAGTATTTTCGTGTAAGAGCGAGTCTAGTAGAAGACCAGCTCGTCGACAGTTTAGTTAGAAATTTTTGAGTAGACTTGTGAGTTGATTGGATGAAAAACGTAGATTCATTCATTTAGGTAACTATAGTTGGCGTGAATTAGCGCAAAAATTGTGAGTTCGCACGCCACGCACGAGTATCGGAAACCTTGAAAGTGGGAATACCGAAAATTAAAATAAAAGCGAACGCTCGCGCGTGATCGCGAGCAGATATGGATTTGCAGAAATTCGATATGTACGTCTGGTGGTGTGATTTTGATTCGAGTGAAATTAAAATAATAGAATAACTGAATGGCCCGATGGTGCGAGAGAACGTCCTTATGGAAAAAGATACGTTACTCAGATCAAGAAATATAAATGAATAAACCTAAACTAATAGCAATAAGGAAGAAAGGACGTGACATCATGTATTGCTGGCATCGTTTTTCATCCCGGCGTCTCAACTTTTTTGACCATCCACTCTTATCGATGAACCGAGGCGGTCCATACTACCACAGCTGTTTTTCGATTAACTCGTCGATGGCAATACTTCTCGAGAACAAGTTCCCAGGATTATGGGACGATAGTACGTGAAACCACATCGCTTCGTTGGTAAGGTTCCATATTTTCGACACTCTGTTCGCCTCAAACGTCTTCAGCATATTCGGTTCTAATTCGGTTCCAATCATATCCAAGACAATAGGATAGTGGAGTCACTCCAGAGGTCAGTCTCCTATATCCGACCCACAAGCTTCTCTGATAAGCGCGTAAAGTTCCGCTAATAGTATTAAAGCTGCACTGAGCTGCGGTTTCGGTAAAGATTGCGTTTTGAGAGGTGCGACGCTATAGGTTTCTACGTTAAGTCGATATGTCTGCATCGGTTGCTGCGTATCAGTTCTCCGAAGAATTCGCTGTAAATCGCGATCTCGTTTAACGACTAATATTTACCGCTACATCAACGTTACACCTTCCGTCAACACGTACTCGTGAGTCCCATATCTCACGATTATTCTGAAGAGACTAGCCTGTAAAATAAATCAGGCCATCTATCAATCGTTCAGTACTTTGTATTGTTTTTGTTGAAGCGTAGAATTCTACCTAAAGTTTGTCGTAACGAAAACTGTCAAATTTCACGACTGGCTGATGCAGGAAATAATGTTCTTCCTCTGGTGGATTCTGTGATTCCCCCGTTATAAAAGATATATGTCCTCCTTCTTCGTAGTCTTGTTAGAATCCTTTATATGCTCGTCATAGTTCCAGATTTGTGACTAATCTACGCTCGAGCGAAATCAGTCATTTACGAGCTTGTTCGGATCAATCGGACTCCCCGAGCCTGACCTTCTCTCTCTTTGGTAATCGTACGATATATCATCCATCTTGAATATGCTCGCGAAGTACGACTCGCATGCTGCTTCATCGTTTGTATGCTGCGGTCCATGAATTTCCTTTTAATGCCAACATTGTTCCAGCTGTCGCTGCAATGTTGCTTTCGTTACCAAGTTATAAACAGTAGGCGATGTCTCTTCTTTAGTCGGGATTAGTTCACCGCCAATTATCCACTACACCTGCGTTGTCTTTGCAGACGGTTGTCCCTTTTGGCGGCCAATTTCTCCCACACATCGTAGCGACCAGAATAAGCCTGCACTAATGAGTAGATCTATTTATCCAGGTTTGAATGCTGGATCAGCCAACCTTATTCTTGATGGAATGCTAATCCTAGATGTATCGATTTTGATCTGTGGCGATCTCTCCGTTATTGACCCAAGTACGAGACACTCAATCTCTTGGTGTATGGATCAAGGGAATCTTCACTTGAACTGCCCGTTCGATGTTCGTTCGTGCTCAATTTAGTTCGCTGACTGGCTGACCGGTCGAGTCAGTCGGATTCGCGTTTCGAGTTGTCGGTAGTCTTATTCGTTTAACACGTCTTTCCGTTACAAGATGCGACTGTGACGTTAGTTCCAATAGCACTCGGGCGGTGTGTTGCATCCCGCTATCGTCTGCGATAAATAATTCGTGTATTTGACAGAATAACATGTTAGGGATTTTGTATACACTATTAATGCTGATAGGAATTCCCGCAGTTTCACTCTCCTTTCTGGCGGCTGCTGCGTACATTGTGCCCAATGACGAATTCCCCCATTTCTTTGTTTGTTTGTCGATTCTCGGTCGGTGTTTTTTCAGAGACCAAATGAAGACGTGTTATGTCGCTTTGAGGATTTTTTCAGACAATGCTGCTTTGCAGTCTTTAACATAGTGTCCTGGATTGGGCACTTTGTATATGGTTCCTTAGTCTTTATCTCTTTCATTCTTTCCGATGGGGATATTTTTGCGAAATCTTCACACCTGTATAATGAATGGTTCTCGCTACACGCATCCTACGATCTGCACTGATCCTGCGCCGCCTTCAGCACTGATACTTTTTTCTTGTTTTTTTTAAACCGAAAAAACGTTGGGAATACGATTTTTTTGGATCCAAGCATAGACTATATCAACTATAATATCGACTATAGCTTACTGAATGTTTTCACTTGGTTCTCATTCATCACTGAAAACGTAACATGCAAAGAATGCTAGTACAAAAGGAAGTATAAAGAGAAATTATTAGCATCTCGAAGACATCTACCCGTGATCTCGAGTGGAAGATGAAAATCGAATGTTTTTTTTGCCCATACATGTCAAACGCTTCCCAGATAAATACGGGGTTAACGAAGCTATGCGAACTTGCAAATAATGGATATGGATATATTCAAATCTAAATCGGGCGGGATGCGAATCAGCAATGAGATGAGACACGGAAAGTCCGAAGAAGGTCCGGCCCAACTGAAAATAAAAGCAAGCCAATACATTAGATGAATGAAACAGGAAGAGAAAGGGGTCAAATAAATACTCTACAGAGTCAAGATTACGATACAAGGGTTAAATACGAATTTGAAACCCGATGTATGCAAAATTAGGCTCATAGATTGTTTAAACAAAAAGTTCTTTAGTTGTTATCGGAATAAGCCCAGATTTTGAATAATGGGTTAGTTTAAAGCAGTGGTTCTTAACCTTGGAGGTCCACAAGGTGTCCCTCGTGGGTATTTTGGTCCATGGACCCTGAGTTAAGAACCGCTGGTTTAAGGAGAGAAACCATCTGGATATAATAATTTGTTGGTAACATTGTTTATAAAAAAGTGTTTTGTTTACAATCGGAGGAAGTCCAATTGTCAGACCTAAATAAGAAAATCATAATAATTTGGTGCTAAAATTGTTTACAAAAAAGTTTTTTGGTTACGGTTGGGGGAAGTCCAAATTTGGTATTTCCACATTGTCAAATCCAAATATAAAGAAAATCATGAGAAATTATTGGTAACATTGTTGATAAGATAGTCTTTCGTTTATAACAATTTTTGAGAAAAAATGTGAAACACAGTTTGGGCCAACCGTTTGAAGTATACGGGTAAAAGTAGAAGAAATTCTGGTATTGTTTAAACAAATTAAAAAGTTCAGGGAGGGGGTTCCCCGGACACACTATATATTGCGGTCCGTACCACGGTACACTGAGAAAAAAGGATGGTATTTCCCACTATAACGAATAGTTCTCAGAGGGGACGTCTGTATAGAAAGTTTGTGATAGTATTGTAACGACCGGGCGAATGAATAACGCGTGTATTTAGTTTAGGGACGGATATTATTAGTTCAATCGCAACTAAATATCCCGAGCGTGAACTGTCACACGTCTGTTCGGTCAGACGTCTCAGTCCAGACAGTTTAACATGACGATCGATCTCGTGTCGATCGTCCGTTCGTTCGTCTAATGTCAAACCTAACTA
Organism: Ichneumoninae sp. A BG-2022a; assembly: GCA_030522665.1. Lineage (NCBI taxonomy): Eukaryota > Metazoa > Arthropoda > Insecta > Hymenoptera > Ichneumonidae > Ichneumoninae sp. A BG-2022a. Next base: position 9,521 of record JAPYZC010004163.1, read on the forward strand.
ATACCGTGTGTCTTAACGAATAGTCAGCTACGACATTCGTTACTCTATATATTCAATTGATTTAACTATAATCGTAGTTACACCTATAATTTTTTGCCATCCCCCCTGGGAACTATATACTATGTAAGCTTTTCTCAGTGTACAGTATCACTTGCTTTCAGCGTACAGTCGCGAGCATCAATGCTGCGCGACGTAGCGGTACTCATTCGTAACTAGTATACGCATCGTTGATGCGGTTCATGCCACGAGAGTATACTGATAAGTTCATTTATAATTGTGAACAATTAAACTAAACGAAGTATCGTTTTCAATAATAATAATAATCTATCGTTATTAGCCAGCGGGACATCTCTGAATAAAGGAGAACATTTGTGTGGAAAAGAACAAGACAATAAATAATTTTCAAAAATATTCTTGGTATTTGTAAGAATAAAATACCTGGCGACCGAGGTTCAATGCCTATGGCACACGAAATGATCTTGCAGGTTCTATCTTAAGAGTAGAACCTGCAAGTAATTGGGAATAAAGACATCCTGCCCATCGAGGGCAGGAGCCCAGAGAGTCATCCTTGTCTTGTCCCCACCTCTACCACCCACGTCTGGGGTAGGAGGAGGTCACCCGATGGGGTGTCCCGTTACATACCTGTTAACGACATGTGATTTTGTGCAATATAGTCATCCATAAATATGACGTTCTCTTGCTTAAGCTTCGAATCTGTTGCGAATCTTCGTTCGAGCGATAACAATCATAGAAGTGCTCGTTCGCTGCGTATAACTTAAAGTCTTCAATAGGCAGTCTTTTTTTACTTTTAAAAGCTACACTGTAAAAACATTTTGTTTGGAAATTAATGAACAGTATTGGAAGCTTTTTTACATAAACCGTTTTTGAAATTTCAAACAAATGTGCGTTGCAATTTTACAATAAAATTTGTATTTTTCATGAACATTTTTGTCAATTTTGCAGCAAAAGATTTGTAATTTTAATATCTGGTATTTTTATTTTACAAGCAAAGTACATTAATGTTTTTTTAAAATATTTATTGTTCCAATTCCACCGTATACCCTTTCGGGTTTTTACGGACCCCATCCCGATTCCCCCCTATCACTCCCTACCCGCATTCAGCTAAGCTACCTAACTTCCAGTGCGTCCGTAGCCGACTTAGCTACACTGTACCGCATTTGCCAGGGACACGGGGAAACTACGGAAAACCCGTGCCG
>JAPYZC010004164.1:0-10737 GCA_030522665.1 Ichneumoninae sp. A BG-2022a
GTACGGGGACCGAGCCGGCAATCAAGACTCAGCAACTGTAACTGTCCCAGTTCTGGGCCACATTAGTAGCTCCGGACCTGGCCCCGTACTGGCAAGCTGTATAGGCCCATTACTGATAATGTTGTCTGCCAATGCTGTTCGAGAATTGGGAAACGAGACTTGGCAATCGGTCCTGTCCCAGTTCTGGGCCGTTTTTATAACTCCGACAGCGTACAGATATTCGCACATGGGAATAAGACAATTTTGTTGGACTGCTAGTAGCTCGGCCAGTAGCCACGCCAGCTGCCCTGAATGGTCCATCAGTTAAAGTGGTCGATTTTCAACCAATATCAGCTGCATTAATGGAACTCAATCCAAATGTGTAGGAAAGTTGTCAAGTGAGTATGTCGAACACTTTCTCCTAAGTGGTCCAATGATGAGGCTTATCTTCTATGATGAACTCACCATTCGTTGGGTTGGACGTAACAGGCAGTCATCCAATGTTCTTATTTCGGACGATTGAGGTGAGAACAATCGTCTTCGTTGGGTTAATTCGTTCCGTGATATCTTGACGAGAACGAAAGCTAGGGCAATGAGCCTTCGCGCGTTGACGAGAGTGATCGTTACCCATAAAAATGAGCCACATCTCATTGACCTATAGTTTTTCACTAATGTACTATAACCACGAAACGAAGATTTTCTCAGCTGGGGTTTGTTCGAGATATCGAAAAAATAGTCATAAACCAACTTTCCCAAATCGCTGGGCCCCAATGAGCAAGGTTACCTCAAAGTCCCGAATGGTCCATCCGTTAAAATGGTCCATTTTTACCAAAAACCCATTGCATTAATGGAGCCCATTCCAACTGTGCAGGAAAGTTGTCAACTGAGTACGTCGAACACTTTCTCCTAAGTGGTCCAACGATGACGTCATCTCCTGACCGGAAATTGGATTAATCTCGAGGATTTGACCTATAAATATACGTCAGGCAGAACGTGCGATCCAAGTGTTAATCGCACTGGTGGATGTACATGAATGGTAGTGACAAGCTTCTCTCCCAGCGTCTGGCCTGGTACGAGTGGAAATACGGAGTATCCTCTTGCAGAAACGTCTCAAGCCATCCAAGATATAGCCTGTCCGGTGCAGCGGCCCGCGAGCGTGTTAGCATACGTATGGCGCGATGCGTCTATTGTTAGTCGTCGGTCGTGAACAGTAGAAACGTTCGGTACAGTACGGACGGTTAGGATAGGTCAGTTGAGTCTCTAACGTTCCGTCGCTGTGCGACTTGTGAGGATGGGCTGAATGATCTGGCTCACGGGAGCTTAGGTCGTCGCCCTTCCGGCAGATGTTGGTCGGTCGTAGAGTGTTATCTTCTTGTGTCCTGAGGGCTAACGTTGACGTGAGCGGGGTTCCGCACCCATCAGTATAGGGCGTTCGGTTCAGTTTCAGACCGTGGCCCGGTTTTGGATGCTGGCCCAGTTTCTGGCACTGACCTACCCTCTTACATAGGCCTCGTGCATGACACTGGTTATCAAACCCAGAACTAATGGACGGGGTAGAAAACCACCCTAAAATGACCCAAACTGACATTCAAACTGCGCTCCCAAAGTGGAAATTGAAATGATCCACTCTGGACGTGAATGATAATTCGGTTCAAGTATCTGATGGTGGGGTACAAAACCACCCCAAACTGCCCCAATTTGACATTCAAACTGCGCTCCTAAAGTAGACATTGAAATGATCCACTCTGGACCTCAATGATAATTCGGTTCAAGTATCTGATGATGGGGTAGAAAACCACCCCAAACTGCCCTAATCTGACATTCAAACTACGCTCCTAAAGTAGAAATTGAAATTATCCACTCTGGAGCTGAACGATAATTCGGTTCAACTATCTGACGATGTGTGTAGGCGGGTAGTAAGTCTAGGTAGCTGGTTTTGGATCCCGATGATAGCGCAGCGCGCTTGGGGTGGAAATCCACCCCACTCTGGAGTTCCCGTCAGTGTTTTGTGGAAGTAAGGTCACTTGTTTTAGCAACACTATCAACTGTAATTAATTCATTGTGTAATTTTTTATAATGTTTCATAATTTTTTATAATGTTTCATAATTTTTTATAATGTTTCATAATTTTTTATAATGTTTCATAATTTTTTATAATGTTTCATAATAATAATCCGTCCGTTTACTTCAGTCGGCCGCCCCAACGAACACCGAAGCGTTCACCTTTCGGAGCCGAGTCGTAGCATATCCTTGTTTCCCCGGTAAGGAAGGTTTACAAGCTTGCATTTGCACGGTCAGAGCAAGGGGTTTTCCCTACCCAGTCAGCGGCCTTCGCCTTAGCTTCCCCGGCCACTTCACCTCCGCCACGACCTCGAGGATTACGAGGAGCATGCCAGCCGCCCCGTCTGAAACACACCGGGTTTATTTCGTTGCCTCACGGCTCGCTCCCCGGCCAACGCTGAGGAAAACCACCTGGCGAATGATTCAGAATCTGCCGAGAGTGGATTTGGTCAAATGGATGCCGTGGTAATCCCGCACCGCGCTACAACCCTCCGCCGTCTCTTCTCCATTTTTGCTTCAACGCATTCAACCCCTTTTCCCAACGAAATCCCGGAAAGATGCGCCACGGGCCAAAGGTCTCTTTTTCGGCTCGCAATCTTTCGCAGGTCTTCGCCACCTAAGCGGGCCCGGATCGGAGATAACGTATCGCTCGAGACAAAGCCGATAGCGACCCCTAAAAATGCATTAATTTCGGAGACGCTTCGCACATCGCATCTTTATTTCACACCTCACAATAACACGGTGTGGTCCCCAGAAAATTCAAAACTGTGCTATTTAAAGTGCAGTTTGGGGTAGAAAACGGCACCAAACTGCTCCAAACTGACATTCAAACTGCGCTCCTAAAGTAGACATTGAAATGATCGACTCTGGACCTAAATAATCATTCGTTTCAACTATCTGATGATGGGGTATAAAACCACCCCAAACTACCCCAATCTGACATTCCAACTGCGCTCCTAAAGTAGACATTGAAATGATCGACTCTGGACCTGAATGATAATTCGGTTCAATTATCTGATGATGGGGTAGAAAACCACCCCAAACTGCCCCAAACTGACATTCAAACTGCGCTCCTAAAGTAGACATTGAAATGATCGACTCTGGACCTGAATAATTAGGTTCAACTGATAATTAGGTTCAACTATCTGATGATGGGGTAGAAAACCACCCCAAACTGCCCCAATCTGACATTCAAACTGCGCACCTAAAGTAGACATTGAAATGATCCACTCTGGACCTGAATGATAATTCGGTTCAACTATCTAATGATGAAGTAGAAAACCACCCCAAACTGCCCCAAACTGACATTCCCACTGCGCTCCTAAAGTAGACATTGAAATGATCCACTCTGGACCTGAACAATCATTCGGTTCACAACAATACGGTTCGGTCCCCAGAAAATTCAAAAACGTTCAATGTAAGACCCACCCTAATTGAAACATACTATATAACATAATATACACTTCAGCATATGCCAGGTGGGTGGGGGGTAGTGGAGGTCAAGACACGCAGAGTGGATTTGTTTAAAATGCATGCCGCGGTAATCCCGCACCGCGCCACAACCCTCCTCTTTTCCACTTTGGCCCCAACGCATCCAACCCCATTTCCCACCGAAATCCCGGAAAGTTGCGCCACGGGCCAAAGGTCTCTTTTTCGGCTGGCAATCTCCCGCAGGTGCTCACCACCTAAGCGGGCCTGTATCGGAGATAACCTATCGCTCGAGACAAGGGTCACCTCCACCATCGGCTTCTTCGCGCCTCGAGGTCAACCCCAACCGAGACCTTTTCCCCGGGAATGCACAGCATCCGGCCGGCGCCGCAGCGTATCACTGCGAGGATCGTCAGGGCTCACCCTACGCTCTCGAGATTTCGGTCTCTCCCGTTGCAATCTTGCCACAGCGGAATGCGGAAACCTCTCCGCACGGTCGTGTATTCCGCGCGACGGAGGACGAGGCGGAGGCGGCGCACGGAGCACATTGTACATGCTGGATGACGTACGGATATGTCGGGGCTGTTTCGTCCGAGTCTCCGGGCCAGACGGCGCGAGGTCGGTCTGGCACTCCGGGCCACACTACGCCCCACCGGGCGTGAGGCTGCGGCCCGCCGAGTTCGTGACATCGGGCATTCCTCTCATGGTCGGCGGCGTAGGGCGCACCGTGAAAAATGGAATGACCGCACTGAATACACTGAAATTCTGAGTACGGAGTCGCAGGTCGGAGTTTCGAGCTGGCAGGGAAGTTGGGCGATTTAATTAGTGGGCGGAGGGAAATTGTGGGGCAATATGGAGGCGTTTTTGGGATAACATTGATGAATTTTGGAGAGGTTGCGTTTTTAGGCTTGGATCGAATGGTTCATCTTGCCCCGTATGGTTTCTCATATTTTATTGGGAATTACGATACGAGTGGTGAATTTTTTTTCAGAAGAAAAGTTTATTAATTTTTGTGTAATACACTGAAATTGAGGATGAAAATGTGGGGCAGAATTAACGCGTTTAGGGATAAAATGGAGGCGTTTTAGGGATAAAATTGATGAATGTTGGAGAGGTTGTTTTTAAGCTTGAGTCGAATGGTTCATCTTGAATTTTTATTTTGCCCCCTACAATTTTTTTTTCATATTTTAAAAAGAAAATAATTACGATGCAGTACGTCGTTAATATTCCAGAATGAAAAATTATTAATCTGCTACAATCGCAGAAAGATCTATTTTGCCCCACTTTTTCCACTTGCACAGCAGATCAATTCCGTGTCTAAAAAAAAAAAAATCAAAACAATGTTAAAAATATCTTGTGTAAATCGATGAAACTCCACGAGTCGCCTACACTGTAAAAAAAAAAATGTTTGCAAATTAACGAAGTAATTGGAAGCACTTTTCCATAAAACGTTTCTGAAATTTCAACCGCATGTGCGTTGACCAATTCTACAGTAAAAATTTGTATTTTCAATTAACACTTTTGTAAACCTTGGTCAAATTATTTATAATTTTAATATCCGATATTTTCAATTTACAAAAAAAAAAAACATTAATGTTCAATTAATATAAGTAACCTAATAAAATTTCAATTTCCATTCCATTAAATGTTCAATTTATTTTTCCCCCTCCCCACCCCGCCAAGCGAATCAAGCGAAGTAACGAACCGTCCGTCGTCGTTGACTGGCCATTAACGTCGAGTATCCGAAACAGCTGTCGGAGAAGTCATGAATAAAGTTATTTGTCCAACGTCGGGGAGCGACTTTCTTGTCGCAGTGTCGTCTAGTCACGCGAGTTGATGCACAAAACCGGGCATAATAGATAGTCCGATGTGCGCGAGCAGAAGTAAATTCGATAGAGCGAAGCGAAGGTGGAACATTGTAGGAAGGTAACCAGCGGGAGCGGCAGAATCGGCGGCAGTCGTACGTGACTCTGGGAAACGGTACTGCAAAACGTATTTAAGCTCGCTGTCGGGGGTCTCGGGTGGGTAGCAGCTGCAGCCCGCGCGGGACTCCTCGGCGAAGGAGTAAAGGAGAGTGGAACGAGGACACGGAGGTGAAGGAAGGGACGTTCATCCCGGCTGGATTACACGGGGTCTAAGCCGCGTTCACTTGTCACATTTGTCACCTCGGCTATCCCCGGCAGCAGTTGGGTGAAAGGTCGTCGGGCGACGGTAGTACGGACGGGGGACCAAAAGACGTACGTCGTTACTCGTCGTCGAGCCACTGCATCCGAGTGCAAGATTAGGAAATGAAGCGGATGAGAACAGAAAAACAAAACAAACAAAAAGCAATCTCATTCCGGCGTCAGACTTCGTGCTCTTCATTCAAAGTCATTTTTTTAAGAAGCAGAAACATGAGTATATGAACGATATAGAATTGATGGTATGTAGAATTGATGGCGTGTAGAATTGATGGTATGTAGAATTGATGGTGTGTAGAATTGATGGTGTGTGGAATTGATTGTGTGTAGAATTGATGGTATGTAGAATTGATGGTATGTAGAATTGATGGTATGTAGAATTGATGGTATGTAGAATTTACGGTATGTAGAATTGATGTAGTGTAGAATTGATGGTGTGTAGAATTGATGGTGTGTAGAATTGATGATGTGTAGAATTGATGTAGTGTGGAATTGATGGAGTGTGGAATTGATGGGGTGTGGAATTGATAGTGTGTGGAATTGATAGTGTGTGGAATTGATGGTGTGTAGAATTGACTAGATGCAGCAGTCGTACGGACAAGCTCGAAAGACTACGTCGTTACTCGTCGCCACTCCATCCGAATGCAAGATTAGGCAAAGAAGAGGGGAAAAAGCAAACAGATTCCTGATTCTCATCCCGGCGCCAGACTTCTTCCTCTTGGTTCATATAGTCATTTTCCAGAGAGGCGTCTCTCGGTGCATCAAAGGATAGAACCTGTCTCCTCGGTAGACATCGAGAGAGACAGTATACTCCGTAATCGGGTATAACAGTTGTACTCGAAGGATTTTCTCGACGGCTTCCGCGAGACGAGGAGCCAGCGACCACGGTGAAGGTACTGAGAGAAGTCACCCGGGATTTGTCGAAGAGCGGGCGGGAGTAAAGCTAACGTCTGTGTAAACGGCACCGAGATACGGCGCTCGTTTCGTCCCACCGCGATAACGAGATATTTTTCTTATCGTTCAGAGAATATTTCTCCCTCACACTTCGCTGAGAACGACTCGGTACGGGCTTGTCCGATGGTGGATTCAAAAAATGAACCCAATCCGAAGAGAGACACGAAGTTTGATCGCTCCCTGCTGCTGAACAAAAAAACATCCCGTAGGATCTGCGCGACCATTCGCGCGGATTCTGTATCTTACTTCGACGAATTTCCCCGTTGGGAACTGATGTTGTGTAGAACTGATGATGTGTAGAATAAAAATCGATGTAAAATTCTGACGATGTGTAGATTTGTAGAATTCAAATCGATGTAGAATTCTGACGATGTGTAGATTTGTAGACTACAAATCGATGTAGAATTCTGACGATGTCTAGATTTGTAGAGTACAAGTCGATGTAGAATACTGACGATGTGTAGATTTGTAGAATACTGACGGTGTGTGGATTTGTAGAATACTGACGGTGTGTAGATTTGTAGAATACTGACGATGTGTAGATTTGTAGAATACTGACGATGTTCAGATGTGTGGAATATTGACGATGTGCAGATTCGTAGAATATTGACGATGTGCAGATTCCTAGAATATTGACGATTTGCAGATTCGTAGAATATTGACGATGTGCAGATTCGTAGAATATTGACGATGTGCAGATTCGTAGAATATTGACGATGTGCAGATTCGTAGAATATTAACGATGTGCAGATTCATAGAATATTGACGATGTGCAGATTCGTAGAATATTGACGATGTGCAGATTCATAGAATATTGACGATGTGCAGATTCCTGGAATACCGATTCCGGTACCGATACAGATTTCTCGACGCGCTTCTTCCGCCGAGGAAAGTCCATCGGCGATGATTCGGCGGAGCGATAAGACACGAGATCGCGAGTGAATCGCGATCGAACTAATCAAATCCTCGTTACACCGCGAATCGCGTGTTTACGCCGGGGCCGGAAATCAGGAAATCACGTACAACCGGTATTTCTACGGTTCGCCACTTCCCCTCTCATTGTTATGCCTGATTCGGTAAATTCACCGTAACCGTCACCGTTTCGTCGCGCTTCCCGTTCGGTTATCGCTCTACGTGATACATATTTGCACGCGTGACGATCGACGGCTGTCGAGCGCGACGCGGTACTCCCATCACGTACACCCCAATCTGCATTTCACCTACGTTGCTCCTGCGCAACGATCGGCCTACGTTCTCTTCGTGTCGTCTCGGATCGCGCAGCGTGAAAACTTTCTAACGGCAGCCGCTGGGAGAGAAGCGAGAGAAGGTGGCACGTTGGGAAACGTAGCTACGAATGCATCCGGCCCATCGCTGGCCCGATCGACGACGAGATCATTGTTCCCGGGTGGTCTCACGGTCGCCAACTGCGCTCGCGCGATCACGATTGTCCGACGGACGCGCGTGACCGATCACAAGTAGTTACCCAGGCGTAGGTTTTCCGGGCGACATCAATACTACTCCACAACGACACCGCCAATGCTGAAGAGAATCCAAATTCTTTGCCTCCACGGTCCTGTCTGCGTTTGCCTGAACGGCAACCGTGATAGGCCAAAAGTGGCGAAGTGGTCTCATCAGGCCCTAACAAGGCTCCAATGTACGACTCCAAAGTGTCTGCTACATCAACTTCCAGTGATGAATCTTGCTTCGGGGATAGCAATGGGTATGCTAGTGGCAGCTCCACATGAGCCAGCATCGGGCCAGTGTGGGCCAGTGTCGGCCAGCACCGGGCCTGTCTGACATTCCCATCAGGGTTGGGTAAGAGTGATGATCACGGGGAGAAATGTCAGAATCCTACATCAGGCTCTGATGAGGCTCTGATCAGGATTAGTGAGGGTTTGTTCGGGACCAACGTGAAACTAACAGGTGAATCCCACTTCTGTGGTGTGAATGGGTACCCAAAAACACATTTACCAAATTTTGCAGGTTCACATCAGGGTCTGTTGAGGGCCTGACTAGACCTTCTTAGGGCCCGATGTAACGCCCGTATCTCCTAGACCCGGAAGTGAATCCTACTTCTATGGTATGAATGGGTACCCAAAAACACATTTACCAAATTTTGCAGGTTCACATCAGGGTCTGTTGAGGGCCTGACTAGACCTTATTAGGGCCCGATGTAACGTTCATATCTCCTACACCCGGAAGTGAATCCCACTTCTATGGTATGAATGGGTACCCAAAAACACATTTACCAAATTTTGCAGGTTCACATCAGGGTCTGTTGAGGGCCTGACTAGACCTTCTTAGGGCCCTATGTAACGCCCATATCTCCTACACCCGGAAGTGAATCCTACTTTTATGGTATGAATGGGTACCCGAAAACACATTTACCAAATTTTGCAGGTTCACATCAGGATCTGTTGAGGGCCTGACTAGACCTTCTTAGGGTCCGATTTAACGCCCGTATCTCCTACACCCGGAAGTGAATCCTACTTCTATGGTATGAATGGGTACCCAAAAACACATTTACCAAACTTTGCAGGTTCACATCGGGGCCTGATGAGTACCTGACCATATCAGGCCCCGATCATCCGAAGCTGAAGATCTTCTCAGATCAGTATTTATGCCAACGCCTTCATCCACCTTACCGGACCGTCTTCACCTCTCCCACCCCAACACTGGTCTCCATTGCCGGGCCCATCCCGTTTCATGGAAGCTGACCAATCCTTGTCACAGTTCGAATAACGGTGATCCAAGAAAGCACCCAGTTGACTATTCATAGGCATCGCATTGTCCAGGGACCTCGGGGGACAATTCGTGGTCCACCTTCTTGGAACCAAGTTGAGGTCTTGAAGACCCCCCCCTAGTAATGGAAATTTGCCGGAGCAGTGAAAGTCGCCCGGGGGGGGGGGGGGGAGGGAAGAGGACCATCTGGAGCGCCAATGGCTGGACCACTTTGCGTCTCCCGCCCGGCCAAGTCAGTACCGATCCGCCTGAAACTCCGTACATCCATCCGTTCCCCCAATTGGGGGAATTTCCAAAGTCCAAGAAACCCCCAGCCCGTAGTCAGCCTCGGGCCTCTCCAAACAAACTTGCCGGGCGTTTCCAGCGTTCTTAAAATTTAGCATAATACCGGCGAGCGGGCGAGGATCTTTCCGTGGCACTTGCGAAACAAAGTTGGTCGTCTTCTTTGGCCCCCGTCGATTCCCGGAGAGCGGCTCAGCGCCCTAAGATAACTGACCGGAGGGGGCGCGCGATTGGCCGAGTGTCCTGACGGAGCCAGGTCGAAGCGGCGGGTCGCCGTTCTCCCGGGAACACCGGTGGATCTTCGGCTGATTCGGCCCGGCCGAAGTTGCCACCGCCGACGACCAGGGGGCGAGAGGCCGAGCTTCCACGTCGAAGTTTCGAAGGGTATTAAGTGCACGCCGAGGGACGAAACAGTGGCTGAAAGATCACGCTGGGGGCGCTCCTTCGCGCCTCCTTCTCTCCCAGAATCCCAGGAATTTTCTCCGGCCATCCAATCGCCATCGGTACGTTCTCAGCTCCTGGCCGATGAACTCCCGCCGCAACTTTCGCAAAGTCACTGCCTTCTCGCCACCGCGCCGTGAGGGAATTTTTACCTAAACGGGAAAATTCCAATAACACCGGAGGGATTCTTCGCTTCCATTATTCCTTGTCAATCCGGATAGCGGTTTCTTCCAGGACGGTCTCGATGGACTCTCGCGAGGCGTGACGTAGGTCTGCGAGATTTGACGGGCGCCGATGTGCAGACTAAGCTCCGATTGCCTTCGCCGCAGGGAGAGAAACGTCTCTTAGAATTTGCCATGTGTCTGTGACTAACTAACATAATTTTATGGTATTTCGGGATTTATGCGAAAAGTGAGAGTTATCAACTAATAAATAGTTACCCGCGCAAAAAAGAAAGTATTAAAAGAGTATTAAAAGGGTATTAAATTGAAGTATTAGGAGTATGTCGTATTGGACTGAATAATACTAAAGTTATACTTCGCGAATGAGTACAAAGTATGAAACTAGTATTTGAAAGGATATTCGGTATCAAGTATCAAGTTAATATCCCACGAAATATTCGAATATTATGCTGGACCCATCGATTTATAGACCCACGGACCCATCGATC
>JAPYZC010004165.1:0-10735 GCA_030522665.1 Ichneumoninae sp. A BG-2022a
TTGCCCATATTTACCCCGAACATTATACCGATTTCGCTTGCATTTATTTCTCTTGTGATACAACCTGTGCTTTGCATCGTAACCCCTGCCATTTCTACCTTTTTTTTCTTTTCTTGCTTTCTTTTCTTTACTGCCGTTTGGAGTTTCTTTTTCTTTTCTTTTTTTTTCTTCCCCCCCCCCTTCTCTAGCTTTTCGTCCCAACGTTAGCCCTGAACCCTTGCTCACTGGCCATCTTCTCTATTTGATTTTATTTCATTTTATTAGTCTTTCACCCCTTTTCTTACACTCACCCCCGTTGCTGTGAATAATGGCCGACGCCCCGGAGGGCACACCGCCCACTGAAGCGGACTCCCCAACCACCACCAGTGTAACGACCGCTGGGGTAACCACCCCGACCACCACTAGCATCACCATGGCTGGGCCCCAGCCCCAGATCCAGTCTCGAACATCGTCCCCCCCGCCTGAAATGATAGACCTCCCTGCAGCCCCCGTCGATTCCGCCCTTTTTAGGGAAATAAAGAAAATTAAGACTCATTTACAGCGCATTCAAAATGTTAGTGAATTAGTAAAACTCTGCGATCACGCCATGTTAAGTACCGCGGGAACCGTACAGGACTTAATAAACCGATATTGGCGACACGAAATCCGCCGTCGCTACCGGAATGTTCGCGTAGAATGGGACCCTGTTGTGGACGAACGTGGGATGGGCGCACCATTCACCTTGTCATCCGCGCTAATAGAGCCCGAACTTGATGAGACCCTTCGTTCCCGGCTCGCCCGGATGGATTTAGATGCATCACAAACCCACACTGTTAAAAATGTTATGAAAATTACAACATTTTCACTACACAAACGTGTATGAAATTTACAAACCAAGTATAGTAAGTAACTATTCAGATATATTGTACAAGGAAATTAATTAACGACATTGATTTTAATATACGCATGTTGAATTTAATATACGTGAGTCACAGTATTAAAATACGGTTGAAGAATATTCTTACATGCGTAATGCAATAATACTATATTTGTATATCAGTCATCAGTTACTGAACAAGTATTTGAAAAATAATGTACGGTGACTGATTTTAATTATACAGCTAACTGGAAAATATTATAAACTACTACCCGATAGAAAAACGTGCCGAGCGTGTATTGTACCACTCCGCTACCGTTCCGTCGTCGTGCCGTCTCTTGACTATATGGGTAGTTGAATATCACGATTCCGAAAAGTTTTTTTGTTGAAATGGCACCGCGAGAAAGAATTCATATTTCTTGCATGGCTGCAGTTTTAACCATAAATAAATTATTGTATACATTGAGGCAGTTTATAAAACGATGAAGAAAAAAAATCATTTTAAGCGAAACAAACCGGTAAATAATCAAGCCAAGAAATGAGCGGGAGGTCACAGCTTAAATATTACAATGTACATTGCTCTATACAAAGATGATGCGTAGCGTAGTTGATAGAGTGCCGTGTTATCTTCGCAACGTCCTGTGTTCGTACCTCTTCGGGAGTCATTAAATTTTATTTTTTTTTACATCCGTATAATTGGTATTATTTTTAATCCAACTGTTATAATGATCACAACTTCTAATTGCAAAACTCGATTTACGCGAAAGCGCGATATTTCGCAGTCGTTTAATGCATTGTTAACATTCCCGCGCATTCTGCATCCGGTCTACGCCGGCCAGCTTCGAGAAGCTTCGCTTCCGCCATTTACTGTTATGGAATTCCGTGCACTCGTTAGAGACGATGGTTCGTCTCCCCTCTCATCAGTCTGAAAATCATCGCGAAACTATTGTGTGAAAGTGATACATCTGTGTTACATCTGTGACATATCGAAATTGGTAAGCAACTGTGAAAATCAAGTATACATAATTAATAGAGATTTTGTTGAATGCATGGTAACATAACCTCACAATGCTTGGGTTTCGCTGGGTACAAACGAAGCAACCGCTTATCTTGCCGTTTTATTTCCATTCTATTTTATTACACATTTACTATATAATTCGAATATTTGTTTCTGGAAATAATTTCTAGAAAAATCCTGTTTTTCGCTGAGACTTCGTCGACGCTGTCGACGCTGAGGATTCGTTAGCACGACGCATTCTTGCCACGTGGAGGAGGACATAAATACTTTTTGCACGAGGATACATTGAAATCGGTACGTAAATTAGTCAGTAACGAATAGCAAGTGCTGATTTTAGTGGTTTGCCAAAGGAAAGTCTTGTGTTTATACATTCTGATATTGAACATTTTTTCTGATTGAAGTAATTTTGTGGTTTTCCTTTATTCATAAATATCACAAGAAATATAAATTTTTCTGGATTATCAGGGTAAAAAACTTCTACATGGATTTGATTGCTTCAAGCTTTTATGTGAATTAATTAATCCTCCGGTTACTCATAGGTCGTATATAACAGTGAATGCTGTCTTTAATTGTCTGTCGAGGAGAAGTTTCTCCAGTCTGACGAGACAAACCGCTGCATTTATTTTTTAGCTTACATATGATACAGCGAGTGTTAATATTAATTGTCTGTCTTTCAGTTTTGCTTTAAAAACTCCTGTTGCTTGAATTAATCTTGAGGTTCTCTGCGGATCACACACATTGCAGCGAATCCCAATTTCTGTGGTTTGACGAGGCTAACTTCTGGATTGACATGAACGCTTCAATCTTTTAAATGATAAAAATAATTCTTTGAATCCCAATTGGTTGCATGTTACACCGCTGTGTTACATAGCATGTTACACCGCTGTGTTACATAGCATGTCACACCGCTGTGTTACATAGCATGTCACACCGCTCTGTTACATAGCATGTCACACCGCTGTGTTACACAGCATGTGACACCGCTGTGTTATAGAGCATGTTACACCGCTGTGTTACGCAGCATGTTACAAAGCTGTGTACCATGCAAGTTATTGGGATCCGGAGGATTCATTTTATCATTTAAAATATTGCAGCAATTACATAAATGTAGGGTTCGCCTTGTAAAAAAAAAGAAATTGAGATTCATTGCAATGTGTATGATTCAAAGGGAACGTCAAGATTCATTCAAATAGCAGGAACTTTCAAAGCAAAATTGAATTGACGAGGAGGTTTTCCTCAACTGATAATAAAATTAGCACTCGCTGCATCATATGCAAGCCAATAGGAAGATCTGGAGGATTAATTCAATTAATTATAGCTTGAAGAGGTCAAATAATTGCAGCGGTTTGTTTTGTCAGATTAGAGACATTTCTCCTTGATAGATAATTACAATCAACATTCATTGTCATATACCTCTGGAGAACTCGAAGATTATTAATTCATTTAAAAACATGAAGCGATCAAATCCATGCAGAGGTTTTTTACCTCGATGATGGACAAAAATTTATAAATCTTGTTAAATTTATGTACTTACTAGTGCTAATTTTTATTATCTGTTGAGGAACACCGCTGTGTTAATTTAATTTTGCTTTAAAAATTCTTGCCGATTGAATTATTCTTGAGTTTCTCTTCGAACAATACACATCGCAGCAGATCCCAATTTCTCTGGTTTGACAAGGGAACCTGTGAATTAATTTGATCGCTTCGAGCTTTTAATTGGTTAACATTATCAACATTTCAAAGTGGTCAATAATTTTTTGAATTCTTACCGATTGAATCAAGAACTTCTACGGTTCGAACCAAAAGTTTTATTGATTCTGAAGTTCTGTATAAGTATAGAAATACAGTATACGAATATATGGGTACCGCAGAATTTTGTATAGAAATATATAGGTAAAGCATCTTTCATCTTGACTATCTCTTCAGTTTTGTATATAACATAGAGTCATAGGAAGCATAGGTGTATAAGGTTCTGTATATAGCATAACCTCATAGAGCTCGCATATCGTCGAGTACAAATAAAATGATCGTTTACCTTCCGTTTTATTTTGATTCCGTTTTATTTCAGATTTACGATGTAGTTGGGACATTTATTTCTAGTCATCCTGTCATTAAGAAAATATTACATTTTTCACTGCGGATTCGATTTTGAGGCTTCGTCAGCACGGTGTATTTTTTTTCCACGTGGAGGAGAATGCAAATATATTTTGCCCAAGGATAAATAAAAATTGGTATGTAAACTGGTCATTCAACTAATTAGTGAAAGCTGATTTTATTTGTCTACCGAAGAAAACCTTTGCGTTAATTAATTCGTACGTTGAAAATTCTTGCCGATTGAAATAGTCTTGGGGTTTTCGTCGGTCCAAAAATATTGAAATGAATATCCATTTGTCTGGCCTGACGTTTTCGTTGATTTCTGCCTATAACAGTAAATATAAAATTTAATAGATGTTTAAAAATTAGCGGAAGTTTAACGTTTAGTCATAGGTTTGCTAAAAATCTACGAAAAAAATGTGATTTGTGTTTCAGACGAAATGTATATATGTCAATTTTGTGATTACCGGTCCCAACGACTTGCTCCGTACTTGGAACACCGAAAGTTTCATTTACACTTAACTCAAAAGTTTCACTGTGGTTTTGATGGCTGTAAAAAAATGTTCCGTTTGCAAGGTTCATTGCGATCTCATTTGTTGCGTACTCATGCAGTTGTCCTTAAAGGAGTGAAAAACGATAGTCCCTCTACGGTCTGTGCTATGAATACAAAGTTGATCTGCTCGTTGCCCCTGTGCAAAAAAGAATTTAATTCGTATAACGCGATCGTGAAGCATTTAAAATGCCATATCCGGGCCAAAGAAAAAATTAAATGTCCTTATCGAGACTGTCAGAAAGAATATCATATTCTGGATTCCTTCACCGGTCATTTATCTAAGAAACACAAAAAATCTTCTGGTAGTATATCATGTCCCCATGTTAGTACTCGTGCAACCGACAGTGACGGTGGTATGATAAATAAAAGTTTTGTTGATGAACAATCAAACTGGAAAGAAGAGTCTTTTGCACCACAGTGTAGTAACGATGGATGACGATTTTCAGATAAATAATACTTCTGACGATCTTTTTCTGCGGAACGTAGCACAGATGTATTTAAAACTAGAATGTAGATTGCTGCTGCCGGTATCATCAATTCAGAATATCGTCTCGGGTACGTTGAGTGTGCACGAACAAGGCCAAGAAGCCGTTAAATCTAATTTGAAGACGTGTTTGCTCGAAGAAAATATTTTGTCGGATAAAGTAGATGAGATTATAAACCAAGTTTTTCGCGATGATCCCTTTCTCTTATCTACTAATAAATTAAACACGGACTACAAACGCAACAAATTTTACAAAGATTATTGCGCCTTTGTAGAACCTGTAGAAGTGTTGCTGAGTACAGATCACCAGGACAAAAAGTTTTTTCATTATGTTCCTATTCAAGAACCTTTAAATCAACTTTTTACGGACAAGTCTCTCAGAAATGAGCTTCGTATTAACTGCGAAATTCGCGAAAGAGATGTTCTGACAGATTTTACGGATGGGTCTGCATTCAAAGATTCAGTTTTCTTTCAACAAAACCCAAATTCTTTTAAACTAATTTTGTATGAAGATGCGTTTGAAGTTGTAAATCCTATAGGATCTGCTGTTCATAAACATAAATTAGTCGGAATCTACTTGAGCATCGGCAATTTTCCGTAACATGTACGATCGCATGTTAATTCGATTAAACTTGTCGCACTGTGCAAAGAACGGGATTTCGATCACGAAAAAGTACATGGGAGAATCGTAGAGGATTTAAAAATGATAGAAACAGAGGGAATTCACATGCCTTCCGGAGAGGTCATTAAAGGGGCACTTGTATTCATCGCTGGCGACAATCTTGGAAGCCATTCACTTGGTGGCTTTGTAGAAAATTTTAGTATGTCAACGTATTTCTGTCGATACTGCTTAATTACTCGAAACGAATTTCACAGAGACGACGGTCAACTTATGGAGTTTGAACGTAGAACGATTGAAAATTATAATCACGCATTGTCTGAAAAAGGAGAGAAAAATAATTATCAAGGCGTTAAGTTTAATTCAAAGTTTAATTCCTTGAGCAATTATCATGTATGTGATCAGGGATTGCCGCCTTGCCTCGGTCACGATCTGTTAGAAGGAGTGATTGCATATGATTTGAAAATTTACATCGATTATTTTATCAACGAAAAATGGTTCTCATTATCGACATTGAACGAACGTATTGAATCGTTCGCTTATTCGATGCAAGATCGGCGAGATAAACCGTGTACGATTTCTGAGAACAAAAAACGAATCGTCGGTGGGGCTTGGCAAATTTTTGTCTTCATCAAACTTTTTCCATTACTCGTGGAGGATAAAATTTTCGATGTTATGGATAGTGTATGGCAGGCTGTTCTGCTTCTTTTGGAAATTGTTGAGATAGTTTGTGCTCCCGCAATCCACAATTCTTATTTGACATATTTAAAATCAATTATTCGCGAATACATTTTGTTAAGAAAACAGCTCGGACCGAATCTCCGGCCGAAACACCATTATTTGACACATTACCCTGAATTAATTGTAAAATTCGGTCCATTGATGAAGGTTTGGACTCTTCGATTCAAAAGTAAACACACGTACTTCAAAAGAGCTCTTCGATACAGTCGAAATTATATTAATGTCACTAAATCGCTGAGTGAGAAACACGAACTATTCCAAAGCCTCCTTCGATTAGGCGCAGATATAAGACCGGAAACAGATATCAAAGGAAACTCATCTTTTCAAAGACACCTATATCACAATAGCATTCAAACAGCGGTGGGAACAGTAAGTCTTTCTCATAATATTCAGGAGTGCAACGAATTAACCGTGTAAGGCATTGTATACCGAAAAGAAGATTGTTTAGTTATTCGTTAAAAAGGTAATCAATATTGTATTGAAATCGGCAAAGTATCCATTCTTTTGAGTGATGAACAACGTGTATTCATAGTATTTGAGGTATTGGAGACAATTTTTAATCCGCATCTACGAGTCTATCAGATTGGAAACGGTATCGGATATGAATGTATATCACTGGATGCTGTACCAAGCACTGAAAAACTGCATATTTATAATGTTGGGACCTACCGATGCGTTACACCGAGTTATGGATTGGTTGGACGTCCTCTGTGAAATTGCAGCTAATAGCAAAGGTGACTTTTTGCGACGAAATGAAAACTGAGACAGCTTGTCTCGATCTCGAATATGGTGGGCGTAGAACATTGTCAATATTGTGCCAGGAATGTTGTAGAATTGTTTGTCATTTCATAATCTTCCGATCATGAACCACCACAAAATGTTAGCACGATATGCTTACAATAGAGAATAATTTTGCACACGTAATCCCACTGATTTATTTTTCACTAAAATAGCTTCTGCTCTGAAAAACGGCACCTGTCGAAAAAACATAACTTTCTTTGTGTTTTATCTTGTGATTCATGTCTTGGTGTTTTTGTTATTTCATTCACAGATTCGCACGTAAAACAATATGCCGTTATTTAAGGTATGCCCCTTCGACCGTTCGAAAAAAGTAATGATAAAAGCAGCAACACTACAGGAGTTGATAGATTCTGCGAAAGTTAAATTGAAAATCTCTGACGGTGCTTACAAGGTTAATAATACTTTTTCTGATTTTCATTTAATTATCGCTTTTAACCGTTTTGTATGTGCTACATGATAGTTTTGAGAATGTGCATGAGCAAGGGGACATTTTCAGACATTTATTAACCACTTCATAAGGAAACTGAATGTTGCATGAAGAATTATTGTTATTAACATATTTCGCATGAACTTCGTGGTTATCCGGTATTATTTCAATATATATTGTCTACTGCGTGGGAAACATCATCTAATGGAGTTAAAACAGGTGGAAGTGTTACTTTTACTGGTTTTTAGAGCGTAGTAACATAAGGCGATGCGAAGAGAATTCCCGAAGGGTAAAGCTCGAATATTTTTTAAATAAGAAAATAATCCCACGATGGTCGAGATATAAACATAGCCCGTGGACCTTTTTCTTTTGTTTTTTCTGGTCATCGATTTAAATCTGAATTTCTTGTCTTGTCCAATTCAGGTAGCATTAGATGAAGACGGAACAGAGGTCGACGATGATGACATACTTTTGGAAATTACGAAGTGTTCGCAAGCAGCCACAAACTTAATTTTACTGCCAGCGGACGTGTCATGGGCGCCGCCAATCGAGAAGAGTACCGCAGCAAACTCCGGAACTGAAAAAAACTCTGCAAGCATTCCGGAGACTAGCCAAAGTCAGAATACTTCAACACATGACGTATTGGGAGGCAACATATGGAAAAAATTCCCACAACGTCTGACCGACTGTTGTGATAAGGGAATGAAAGCCTGGGACGTCAATAGACGAACCTTGGTGGCCAATATTGCAGACTATATGGTACAAAATCTGAAGGACAGCTCGAGAGGAACTGCCGAGAGGATTGCAAAAATAATCACCGATAAATATCCCAAAACCTTTTGCGATATGATTAATGACGTCGTTGTAGGATCGGGGTTAGATCTTTTACGGCAGCAGATATACAATGCCGTGAACTATCGGAAATTGGATAAGGAAAAAAAAGAGTCGCCGAAATGCGACTAAGCGATGACGAAAATGATGATCCTGTCCCTGGACCATCAAAATCGAGAATGCAAGATGAATACGGCTGTATTGAGTATCAACCCCTGTTGCCAGCAGATGAGTCCAAGACGTCACAAACAGAAAAAAAAACGCAACTGAAGGAATATTTCAGTTCGCAAGAAAAAGACGGTACAAAAGTATCGCAATTGATGGACGCCACGTATCCAACACAGCGGGTCGACATCAATAACAAAACGAGGGATTTCAATGAGCTTTTCATAGAATGGCCGTACTTGACGAATCCAAAGTACTTAATAGACCATGCTTCACGTCTTCTTGGAAAGTCGGTTCAAACAATGTGGGAACAGAGCTTGACTGCAAATGCAGCGCCACTTCGCAAATACGTCTCTTACACGAAAAAATCGAAAATGATTAAGCTAAAAAAAATCAAAGGGCTCTGGCGATTTAGAATCGACCGGAAATAAAAACGAAATCCTTGGGATGATATCTGAAGCAAAAGCCTCGAGCAAAGCTTCAAAAAGTGAAGTCGCGCTGCTAGCGCTGACCTTTCCGCTAATTCTCAAACAAATGCAGGAAGACCCGCAGTATTTCTTCAAGGTCATACCTGTAAGTCGTCTAATTACGTATGATTATTAACTTTTTTTATAAAAGAGTTCAGCCAATTTATTACTAATAAAATTGAACATATCACTCTGCTTCCAGGCAAATGTAGAAGGCCCCACGATTTCAGATTACGCAAAACAGACTTATCCCATTCTCATCGTTAGAGGCAAGTCATTTATAAGAAAGTAATGTGGATATGCTCTAATTCAAATCGTCGGCATTAATTGAATGGCGCGATTTCATTCCGTATATCACACTCATTTCACTTATTAGAACTATGTATTGATTACAGGAAAATCGTTGTTCGATGACAACGCCAAGTGCGATGTCGTACTCGAAGAGAAATTTGTCATAAACGCTCGAGAAGTATTGGATGGATTTTAGATAACTTTTTTGAGTTATTATATATTTGGTTATCGGTATCCGCCAGATCTCAGCAAGAGTTTGGAGTTTATACAAAGGTAATGCATTGTTTTGTACAAAATTTCCTTCGTTACCCTTCCCTTAACATTGAAACAAATTTCAAGATGCTATTCGTTGAGCAGACTTTTGTCAGATAATTCATAACAAAATGCAACTGTCAGTTTGTAACTATTAATGAAGTTTCGGACCTTTTATTTGAAATCAAATATTTGTTTGCTTTGCACTTATGTGAACTCGATTCGGGGCAAACATATCGCATCGTCAAGCTTGATATAAATGTTGAGTGTTTCTGCACACGTTAGATTCCCAAGGTTGTAAAGTTCACGACTCGTAATAAACTTGCCAGTATATAATACCGTGTTTTTGTTTTGTGTAATTGCAGAGTATTGCTTCAAATAAACCCCCCAACTGGTCATAAGAGGAAGGATAACGAAAAGCGGAAGGTGATGGGCTTCGAAGGTGCTGTTATGAAACGCTCAAATGCTCTGGCCCCATTCAAAGACGATTGACATTATTATTATATTGACAGAGAGGCACTACGGGTTCTCGATAAGACACGAGAGAGAAAGAGTAATACTTCGGAAACTGAACGAAATACCTGACAACCAAATCCAATCACATTCTTCTTTAATGTATCTTGTTTATAATCGTTATAATATAATAGTATATAATTGTTATAATGTTTGAAAATATTCACATTTTTTAAACTATTTTTAATGAACCAGAATTGGAAACTTAAATACTGGTGCAGTAAATTTATTATATACTGGTACATTAATTTTGCTAACTTTTTTTTGTTAATATTTAATATTGTTAAAGAAATTTGCTATACGCGTGTATTAATATTACATTTTTTAAAACTAATTTTCATAAACCAGAATTGGCAAATGATATACAAGTAAAGTAATTTTAATATACACCGGTATATTAATTTTGTCAACTATTTCGTAAAAACATAAATTTTTCATTGAATATTACTATAAGTATTAAAAATTTTACTATACATATGTATAGTAATATTACTATTGGATCCGTTGATTTTTAATATACCACGTATTGAAAATCCAATTACGTATTGTAAATTTCATGAGCGGTATCTGCAAAAAAACTTCCTACGCGTGTATATTAAATTTAATACAGATTTTTTTAACAG
>JAPYZC010004166.1:0-10734 GCA_030522665.1 Ichneumoninae sp. A BG-2022a
AAGTTAGGTAGCTTAGCTGAGTGCGGGTAGGGAGTGCTAGGGGGGAATCGGGATGGGGTTCCGTAAAAACCCGACAGGGTATACGGTGGAATTGGAACAGTAAATATAAAAAAAATTAAAAATATTTAGTTGGTCCAACAAAATATTTGAATATTTGATTATCAATTGTTGATTGTAAGAAAAAAAATTAATTATCTCTATGGGAGGGCAAAAATCTAACGCCTTTACTCTACTGGAAATTGCATCTTGGTTCCTGTCTTCACGTCGGATCACGGGAGCACGTGATTAGGCCTCGAGCACTGGACAGAGCGATGTGGACTTGTAGTCCGCTTCCCTAGCAAGTTGACGGACCGTAAAACGGATCGAAAAACGGACACGTATATTCGCGAAAGAAACGGACCGTAAAAAACTGTGAAATGGACCGTAACGTTTTTGATTAGCGCTCCCTCAGTTTTCGGTCGCGAAAGCCGTAAAATGACCGAACCGTTTCCAACTAAAATTTAATTCGGTCCGTTTCCGGTTGCTAGGACCGAAACGGGACCGAACGAGCCTAATTGTCGTTTTTGTAACTGAAAAAATATTGAATTTCGTAGAAAAAAATGCTCAGTTTTTTTGTTTTTCCGTAAAGAACTTTTGGTTGGAAATGTACGTGTAAAACATCCTTAATACAAATAACCAGCGGGGAAGCACAATGTTGCAATTTAATTTGACATCTTTTTTGGCTTTGAAAAAAACTTTGAATTTCGTAAAAAAAATTCAATTTTCGTTAAAATTAGTTTGGTTCTTTTGAGGTTTTTGCAACGGAAAAGAGCGCTAAACGAAAAATCAAAAAGATACAATCCGTTTATCCATTTGATGCGGTTCGTTGCGTTCCCCGATGTACGGGTTTATTATCGGTCCGTTTGACAGTTTATCCCGAAAAACAGACGGTCGCATAACTTGCTAGGGTTGCCGATCGCCACCGTTCCTTTAGAGGCGCTTCGTCCATTGCGGTTGGAGATCGGCCTATTTTTCTCCCTGTGGTTTTGATCGAGGGGAGAAGGCCTCAAAGCACTCCACGGTGGCAAATAGCTCGGAAGGGCCCCCAAGATCTCCGGATGACGTTCGGTGAAACCAAAGGGATGGAGTGAAACCCTTTGTACGAACGTCCGTCTTCTCTTCTTCGATCGTGACGGTACGGCTCCTTGGATTGACCACCCCGGGCGGGGCCTCGTGGACTCTGTAGCGCTCGCTCAACGTCGCTCGGATCTCAGCTACGACGGGAAGGAGTGGGGGGGGGGGGGGGGGGAAGAGAACGGTCGGCGAAACTATATTTTAAATGCGGCGGCTTATGATACGAAATCGTATAATAATTTAATCGTGTCGCAGCAGCCTTCGGGCAACCCTCTACTTCCTGTATTATTTATGTTACAATGTATATTAAATATTTTTTATTCGCTGCGCCTGTTTCAAGTTCGAACGCAGTCTTACACCCATGGATATTTTAGTCAACTAGCGACAACGCGTTCGCTTCGCTCGCCCTTATTTCTATTCTATTAGGTTAGGTGTACCGATCTTACTAACGAAACGGACGATCCCGATTGGCTACGAAAACTGGCTTTACGTTTTCGATTATTTCGATATATTTATCTCGATCATTCGACGTCATGTCTTTTTTAAGAGGGGATATCTCAGTCGATAACAAAGCTTCGTGTAGCTAAAAAAAATTATTTCGCGACAGTGAGCAAGAAATGAAATATCCTTTATTCAGATATTCGGATATTCGGCATTTCGGTCTTTCAAGTTCTATTGAATTACAGGATCTTCAATATTTTTACTTATTCATTTTTATTTTTTAAATTTTATTCGGTGTGACTTCTCTATTCGCACTCGGACGATGCTATCCGCCGAAATGACAAAAACTGTTGGTGGATAAAAGACAAATTGGAATAGAATATACGAGATCGGTCGTAAGGAGAAGTAAGAGGGAGAAACATTGATAAACATTCCATACGAGACAGACGGCGCGAGCAAATATTTTTATGATGCTAATATTATTGTGTATCTTATCTCATTGACCCGACTGCGCTCCGAGGTCTTCGGTTACGGGACCAAGTTAAAACACGCGCGTACGTTAACTCCGCATACACGTCACCGAGAGTTGTACTTTATTGCGACAACTTTAGTCGTAAAAAGAGAATTTATGTTGTGCGATTGTTTTTTTTTTATTTTACAATTCTTTTTATTGCAACGTTTGTCTTTCCAGCGTAGGAGACGCAGGGTACCCATCGCCCGGGGCGCTAAGTCTATGATTCGACGCTCCGCAATAGCTATCCTTAGCCACACTGTAAGCTACCGTGCTGTGGACTTCATGGCACCGGGGTATGGTGCGTTGTAACCGTGCATCTAGGATACTAGGCGACATCCTAGAATATTGAGCCTAACCTCTTTAACTGGGGCTCTGAGGAGGCTGACTATGATCCCCAGCTTGACTACAAGTAGGGCTGCTGGGGGACGGGAGAATGACCAAGATACCCTGAGCAACCGGTAATCCCAAAAGTATTAAGGTGTCAAGTCGCCGAAGTACGTGCGAAAAAATACTCATTAACTAAAGAGGGGAAGACCTGAGGAATGTCTGTCGATTGTGTTCGCGTTTGAGGAACATAACGTGGTCAGTTAAGGCGGGGTACACAATGGACCATAAGGCCTGAGAATTAGCACCTAAATATTGCTGTGATCTCCCCGTGACGCCCCAGGAAAAAATAATTAAAATTCTGGGCTCTATATTTTTACGTCTAGGAGAGTGTTCTGGAGGCCGCAAAAATATTATATAAATTGCGATAAATTCGTGAATTTGTATAGATTTTGAGACCAGATAAACCTCACTAATAGGCCCATTAAAAATTCTACAGAGTTTTGTTTACCATACCTGTTCCTTGCTCAAGGAGGGTTCAAGGCAGTTTGTAAAAATTTAAGAGCGCTCCCAGACACTCTTGTTGGCGATTAGCATCTTAATTACGCTCGAATCTCCCTGTGGGCCGCAGGAAAAAATAATGAAAATGCTGGTCCCTATATTTTTACTTCTAGGAGAGCGTTCTGGAGGGTTTTCATAAAATTTCTTTGAATTTCTTCAGAAATCTTCAGATAGGGGAAAAATAGGTGGAACAAATTTGGGTTCCGTAGAACGAAATACATTAAACATAGTCTTAACATGATTTCTAACGAAAACATTTTAGAAGGCTTCATTTAACAGGCAATACGAAAAATAATTTTTTATAAAAAAAATGTACAAACAGCCGTATCTTTCCCTCCGGAGGAAGTTATGAAAAACCCCAGGTACGTATTCTATTCTGCAGGATATAAATACACAAAATAAATTATTTGTGGAAGTCATTTATCATAAAAGCATTATAGATATAATTTTTCACTGCACTTCCTCATATAATCATTTATGAACGGTGGTGATCAAAGAGGAACGTGCAAACCTATTTCTTGCCTGCTATAAATTTATTTATTTTTGTAAATGCCATGAAAAAACAGGTTAGCTGTAACTAAAACGTGATCTGTCAATAACTATTTGAGAACTTCGACATGTCAACGTATTTGTGGCAGCAACGTTGTTAACGTCCACGCCATAAGACCGTGATATCATAAATTATATACGCTGGTATCTTCGAGCACAATGTGCAACATTACTCAACATCAGTCTAATAACACCATTTGCATGCGCCACTGACATACTAAGTAATATCACCATTCTCGTTACTATGGCTAATTGCGAATCGGTTATCTAAATGGTATAAATATGCCTCCGTCGGGTGATAGCTGTTCATTTACGTTCATTGGACGCAGCGTGATCAACGTGCTTGTGTCGTAAAGTTTTCATAATTTATCACGATTAAACAAATTACCATAAGCGGGGAAGTTTAACACGGAATGAAAATGGAACTTAGTATTATAATCGGTGTGTTATTATTTGTAATAATTACCACGTTGATGATCGGGCATTTTTTCATACACAAAACAAGATCAGGGCGGTTGATCGACAAAATTCCAGGACCCCCATTTTTGCCGGTTATTGGAAATTTCATAGATGCCACAGTCCCGCTTGGTAAGCTTTTTATAAGTTATCAGATCGATGAAGTATACAATTATAACGGTCGATTTGACAATACGAAATTTGTGATTTTATTTATTTTATTTTATTTTATTGTGATTTTTTTATTTTATTATTTTATTAATTTTATAACAAATTTAGAGCATCTGTGGGGTGACATCAGAAAATGGGCAAAGGAGTATTGTTCTATTTATAAGCTATGGATACTTCATTGGCCACTCGTCAGCATTCTGCAACCCAATGATATTGAGGTAAATTTGATCGCCGTTTTGTTAATAATATATAATATATATATGTTTACAATGAATTTGTTTTTTGCCCTGTCAATGAAATTATATTTTAATGGCCCTTTAGGGTACTCTAGAAATGTTTGTACAGAATTTTGTAACCCTTTTTTGTTACATCAATATTTTACAGTTTGTGGACTGGCAAAGACCAGGTCCTCGATACACGAGGATCCCATATGTGAAGAGTTTATTTCTGTTCACGATAAATTGTCACATCCATATGTCTTTTTTTAGACACTCTTGAGTAGCCAAAAGACTATAACGAAAGGCATGTTTTATGACCTCCTTCATCCATGGTTGAATGAAGGCCTTTTAACGAGCACTGGTAAGTCGCATAGATAGTTGCTTTTGTGAAATATCCGTGACTGTATATTAAGGTGGCGTAAGACGTTTCCGTTGCATTAAAAATCGAAAATTTATATTTTGTCAAAGACGTCGGAGTAGAATTAATTAAAACTTGGCCACTGTACATGTAATTAATAAGTTAATTACGCATTAATTCTAGTTAGTTTACGTAATTAACAAAACCATTGTCGGAGATAAACAGCGTACTTCAGAATAGATATCAACGATGACAACATCGACTATCATCCACTTAATCTGTCCAATAGAGCTTAAGTTCATGAAATAGTTTGCTTAAGTGGCAAAACTTCAATAAATTCAAATTATTCGTCTTTGAAAAGAGGCAGATTTTCATTGCACTGGTAATGTTGTAAGTTAAGCCCTAAGTGCGCTAAGTCTGAGTGACTGTCTCTTTCAGGAAGTAAGTGGCGACAACGCAGAAAAATTCTAACACCGGCTTTCCATTTTAAGCTGCTACATGATTTCGTCGGAGTATTTGTCGAGACTTCCGAACGAATGGTTAATAGCTTGAAGGAAGAGGGTGGTGCAGTCATCAAAGATGTCGTTCCCTTTCTCGCGAAATTCTCGCTTAACGCCATATGCGGTAGGGATGAAGTCGGTGATACACTCCGAAATCACAATGAAAATCAAGTTAACTCTTTGAATGCTCTCGGAGTGGTTTAAATTTTGACCATAAGTTATGATAATTAGTACACGAAAGGCAATGTATGGCAACAAAATGTGTCAGTAACAAACATGGCATCAATTTCAAGAACGCAAAGGAATTGTACATTTATATGTTTGAATAATGTATGCTACAGAAAGACTCTTTTCTGACTATCGTTATAGACCATAATAACACACCTGCAAAAAAGTAGCAATCTCTAATATTAATTACCACTAATTAACAATAATGTTTCCCTTATTCAGAAACGGCGATGGGCACCATTCTGCGGGATAATGATCCCTATCAAGAGAGATACAGAATTGCTTTAAAAAAAATGGGTGCGTTTATATTTCACAGGTATGTTTAATTATTCGGAAAATCGGCTAAATACTTGAATATTCAGTTGTAATATGATGTATGGTTCATTTATAATATTCAGAGGTGCGAGACCGTGGTTAAAGAGCGACTGGATATTCTCGTGGACTCAGAAGGGGCGAGAGCACGCCGAGACGTTGAAAATGCTTCATCAATTTACAACGATGGTAGGTGGTGTCCTTACAACATACTAATATGCCAACATTAGTATGTTGAAATTCATAATTTCAAACATTGGTGTGCATTTTTCGATCGTAACAGTGTGGTCTTTTCTGTACAGATAATTGAAAACAGGAAGAAATTCCACGAGGAAACTGGAGGAGAATATCTCAAGATTTTTTCGTCAGGGAATGAAATAATACCGGAATCGAGCTGCGACATGCCACGTAATGATAATAACTTGACATTACATTTATTTATTAACGTTATTTGCGTGCCTATTTATCTGTTTGTTTCAAATTAGATAAATTAGGCCTTTTAATTGCCTAATATATCACCTGATCCCGAAAAGGTTCAGGGCTGTCCAATATCCCTAGAAAGTCAAGAGACCACCATACAACCAAAAAAACGATCGGTCGTTTTGTGCCGTTTTGACGACCATAAAACAACCAATAAAACGAACATTTTGTCGGTTTAGATTTGGTCGTTTTTTGCTTTATCAACCCAAAAACGACCAAGGTAACGTCTGATTAAGCACGCTGGTAATTTTTTGGGTCGTTAAAGGATATACGACCAAGCCTAAACTTAAAAACTCGTCGTTGTTTTGGTCGCACGGTGGTCGCCAAAACGGCACAACACGACCGGTCGTTTTTTCGGTCGTTTCGCGGTCGGTTTTAAGGGTCGTTTGACCTGCTAGGGATAGAATGGGAAGCTATACATTAATGATTTCCTTATGACGTTGCACTCGATATAGATGTTATAAAGAAATAGTTAAGTTGTGAGGAGATTGGCATTACATCATTGACACAATTACGTTAGGGCATATCGGTAGTGCACAAGCAGTCCTTTTGCCATTAAACTATCAATATCGTAATGGCCCGGAGCTTAATTGCATGGCGTCCAGCCGTCACAAATGAATTATTTCATTGAAATTGTATTCATCGCTAACAGGGATTCGTATGTGTCATTTGTAAAGATAAGAGATGTGACTGATTGGCACATTCCGCATAAAATATTGGCTATATCAATGTTCGTTTCCATAGTTATTACCTGTAATACATCGTTGTATAGGCATACAACTTTATTTCTATCTTTTACAAGGGCAAAACGCCCGAGCTCCATTATTCTGCTAGTCATAGAAATGTATGTTCTTAAAAGTATAACACGTTTCCCTGCATAGCAAACAAGAGAAGGCTTGCGATGTTGGATCTTTTGATCGCTGTACAGAAAGATCAAGGCATTATCGACGACCTTGGTATTCGCGAAGAGGTCGATACTTTCGTATTCGAGGTGCGAATAGTTGAAAATTCGGTGATTCCTCACCATTTACAGTCGATAATGATCAGACCTATTAATAGCTTATCTGTATTATACAGGGTCACGATACAACAAATATTAGTATGAGCTTTGCAGTGCTTTTACTCGCAGAGAACAAGGAAATACAGGTGCGTTTGAAGTCGAATGTATTCGATTAGAGGCGACGGAAGGAATGTTGATCAGTTTTCTGCTCCGAATTAATAATGAATCTAATCGATAAACTGCTATTTATCGGTAGGCGCGGGCAAGAGCTGAAATCGTCGCAGTGCTTAAAGAATCAAATGGAAAATTGGGAATGGCCGAATTACAAAACTTGACATATCTCGATCGTTGTATCAAAGAAGCTCTACGATTGTTTCCAGCTGTGCCGACTGTGGCCCGGAATCTAACCGAGGATGTGCAGCTGAGTAAGCGTAATTAAAAAATGCATCTATTGAAATCTTTTATTGTTATTTGACGAGGTACGTTTTTTTAGAACATTTTTTGTTGCCTTCTGGAGTAACCGCGTTTATTCACATGTATGACCTTCATCGAGATCCAAATCTCTGGCCGAATCCTGAAGTATTCGATCCCGATCGATTTTTGCCAGAAAGAATTCAAGGCCGTCACCCTTTTTCTTACATTCCGTTCAGCGCTGGTCCACGAAATTGCATCGGTAAATAATTTAATCGGTAATTGATAAGAATATATTTGATTATTAAAACGGAGTACATGACAATGGCATCACTTTATACAGGTCAAAAGTATGCGATGCTCGAATTGAAAGCTTTCATTGGACTGATACTGCACAATTTTTACTTGGAATCAATAGTGAAAACTTCGGCTGTTCATATGCTTCCAGATTTGGTCCTCAAACCGCAATGTCCGTTATACGTTAAATTCATACCGATATGATGATACATTGGTCGACAATAATTTCGACAAGGGTAAAAGGTCAATATCTGTAGATAGGCTATAAACCAGTGTCTTCCACTCAATAGTTATTAAACTACTATGATATTTATTATTACTAATCTATCAAGGTCGTTGCTATGTAAATTGTGAAAAGGATACCGTCCCATTTTGTCGGCTGCGTGTTTGTTTTATTATCGATATATCAAATTTATATTTTTATATAAATATGTACAAGTATATTGTAACGGAACCGCTTTCGAGCGCCTGTGAGGAGACGGTAGAAGATCCCAAGAGATAGTCAATGTCTCCACCTATTTTTATCGTTCATGTTTTTTGTCGTTTGTTTTCATGAATGTGAAATGAAGATTTTTTTGCTTTCACTGGTTACACTAATATTCCCAATTGCAGAATTCGAAAAGTTGAATGTGTACCCTTATGAAAATGAACGATTGGTCACCATTAAAAAAAACCATTGGGATAACCAATGGAATATGTCCACTTGTAAATTGGCGCATCATTTGGACAATCATTCAATTTAGTAATGGTAACCATACAATTTTGCAATGGTCACCATTGGTTATTATTTTAAAGCAAAAAGTATTAAAAAAGAATCCAAATTTCATTCTTGTATTAGAGTGTTTCTGCCTTGTATTATTGTTTATGAGCCAAACCTCGATCTAATTATGTTGGGAAAGACTTTCGACTGATGTTGGGATCGATCTGACCATCTTCGCCTTACCAGACAAGAGTTCTGCCACTGCGCTACTGATCAATTTTGTATTCTCCTGACATGAATGACATAAAGGTTGAATTGGTATTTCAATGGCTGAGTCGCCACTAACATATGATAATGTATGGTTATTTTTTATTCGTGGGTCTTTGTAATCACCGGAAATACAAAAAAATCGAATAACCTTCTAAAGGATTCTTTGGTTAGTGCACACATCATTCTAATGGCCATAAGAAACGTTCACAAGAGATGTCAAACTCTGTTTCTCGTTTTGAGTTCAATGAAATGTAATGCTTGCTGTAACCTGAACCAGTGCCCTCGAAATACATAACGATATCGATAAGGGTCTTGATAAGCAGGTGAATACTTATAGAGAGTTTAACTTTTTACGTTGATCCAAATATATTTTTCTCCAAAATATAGAGCCCCCCCCCTACAGCTCATAGAAAAAAGTACAACTTGAGACCTAAGAGTCAAGGAACATATATAGAAATTATTCCGTTTCTTACAAGTTGAGTGTTCAATTTGTTAAAAGTAAAGATCGAAATAGTAAATATTGATCAATCTCTGTGTCCCGAATAGTTACAACTAGTCTATGGCATTTTTCCTAGCAGTTACAATTAGTCAATAGTAATGCTCCAAATAGGTATGATTCATCAATTGTAGGGTTCTAAATAGTAACAATTGATCCATGGTAATGGCTCGAATGGTTACCATTCGCCAATGGTCAAAGGACGAATCGTAACCATTGAAAGTGTCAATAGTTCACCCGTCATACCATTCAGAGCGAATGGTTACCACTAATGCACTACTACGATATGCCAGGGACACTCAGTATGTCCCTGGCATATCGTAGTAGCGTAGTGAAATAAGAATTCTGATTGTTTACATTGCACTGGCAAGATTTGTCTCGGGTACAGCGCCGGGTGTAATAATAATTCCGGTCAGATAGAAATAACCAGGCAAGAGAACTTAACACAAGGCAATAGATATCAGAATCAAGAGACGCGGTACGTTGTGTACGATGATCGCGATCAGGAATCGATCCAAAATGTTTCGATTGTACGTGAACCTGAATACGGGTGTGAGGTGATAAAGTACATCGGCAACGAAGCATCGGATGGAATTTTTCAGGACACTTTTATTATATAATTCGGACCCAAGCTTTCCAATGGGCCTAATTACGATCATAATCGTCCAGCGGTTCCCGAGTTATAATGAAGTGAACGTGAAATACGGGTGTGAGGAGATCGATTGTGCGTGAGTTAACGCGATAATTTTCCGACGGCTTGATTTCGGCAACGAAGACCTGGTGAGTACGTATATTTTATCGTCTCATATTTTTTAAATTTATTTTCGTTGGGGTTAACCTAAAATTTTTCATTTTTTGTTGTTAATATCTTTTTTCTTGGCCTTAACCTCAAAAAATAAATAAAAGAATTAATGGCTATCTCAACCTAAAATACTCACATAGTTTGTTATAATATATTTATTCTTTTTTCATTTTTTGTTTTCAGGAATCCGTCCGTAGGAGGAGACCGTCGAGGATGACTTCGACGAGGAGGAGACTGTCGAGGACCATTTCGACGAGGAAGAACGTTCAGATCGTGATCTGAACGAGTTACTCAAGGTAACTTTTCATTTCAATTAATGAAAAAGAAAATCCTTACAGTAGTGTAAGGATTGTAATAATTACACATCCATTCTTTCATTTGTTATGTTTGTCATGTGCTATAGTCTATTCTATTGATGCGCATAGAAGAATGTTAATATTGTTTTTCTTTTTTTGCAGGGTGTACTGCTGCACGGACCACCTGGCTGTGGTAAAACTATGATCGCCAAAGCAACAGCCAAAGAGACCAACACT
>JAPYZC010004167.1:0-16180 GCA_030522665.1 Ichneumoninae sp. A BG-2022a
AATAATATAATCATAATATGTACAACATTTGAACATTCGTAAACCGAAGATCTAATAATTCGGGATCTATCTTTCTTGTCCGGAATGTTACTTGGGGCATTTCTTCTGTTCGACCTTCATCAACCGCGATGTATCGATTTTATTTTTGGCGAACACTGCGTAGGCGCTGGCCAGGACGGAGTCATCGGGAACTTGGGCTCTGGTTAGGATCCATGCGTATTGCACACTGAAAAATTGTAGATCACAATGCAATTGACGAATCGGTGGATAAGTGATATTAAAAACAAAGAAAAAGAATTGAACTATGACTCCGAAAATCACGGCCATCACAAAAATTGATCAAAGTGTAACCGCGAAATTTCGTAACAGCAGATTGTTACTGTTGAATCGCGATATATCAGTATAGACATTAAGACTTTTACTCACTTCGTGGAGTCGGCGACGGTGCAGCTGAAAAGTACGCTCCAGTTGTCGTAATCGCTCCCCAGAACCCACATATTATCATATAGTTTTACAGGCGACTTTGGAATCTTGATTAACAATTTCGCGGGCTGTTCAGGATCGGGTATGATGACCTCTGACTCAGCGATCCGTTTTAACCCGGTTCTGGAAAAACGTCGGTTATATGATCCACAATCCGTTTTATGAATTTGACCAGATATAAAGAAATGTTGTTTTCTTACAGGACGGATCTGCCAGTATTGACAACTTTAGTGGTGTTGTTCGGACCGTCTATGTAATCGATGATCCCGCAATCGGTGCCGACGTCGAACAACGCAAAGAATCTAGCTTGCTCGTACCATCTTCCCATGGTCTGAACAATGGTTCGTTAAAAAAAATGTCATTCATGATGTGATGGCGATGATTACATGTTACAAATTAATCATTCGGCACTTCGTTGAAATATCCATTGACGCAATTGTTTTTTCAATGCCGTTAAGAAAGTTACCATTGCGATTTCTACACATAATCGATCATTTTTATTTGGCAATGCTAAGAAAAATAATTTCATGGACTTGTAACGTGTAAAAATAACGTAGGGTAGAGCGGGGCAAAATAGGGCAGCGGGACAAAACGGGGCATGGGGCAAAACGTAATTTTCCAATACTTTTGGATGCCCGAATTTGCCCTATCGATACATCAGGCTTTTCTGCCCAGTTTTGCCACCTTGTCCGATCCAAAAATGATTGGAAAATTTAGTTTTGCCCAACTGCCCCGTTTTGCACCGTTGCCCCGTTTTGCCCAGCTCTTCCCTATCTTTACGTTGATGGACCAATTTCAAATATGCAATAACTCCAAAGGGCAGAACAATAAAATGCTTACGGCAAGCAGTACGCTTTACGGATTGACAATTAAGGGGTTTATTCGTTTATTTCTCCGCTCGCTTACCCTGGTGATATTGAAATTGTCTTGAACTTGGACATCCGGGCAACCTCCGGATGAGATAACCTGGGCCAAAGAGCTTCCGGACAGGCAAAGAGCCATTAATGCGTAGAATATCGACATGATGTGTGAAGCGAGGAACTTTGATTTTGCGACCGAAATGTCTGCTCCAGTGACTATTTTAAACTTCGGTTTCGATCGTTCAGTTGTTGCACTGAACTGATGAAGCACTTGATCCTGTTAGCTTTTAAATGCTCCGTTCTCGCTATCTCATTTAATTTTATCTCCTTCGGTTGATCGACGTGACTAATACAATGATCTGTTACGTAAACATACAATCTTTATGGCCAAGGTTGTAGCCGACCAACGAAATGCAAGATCATTACTTTATTTAACAATTCTTATCACTTTTTCATATGATCCACTTGATTCGTACTAAATAAAGTAAACAAGAGAAAAACAACTGGAAATAGCACCGATTGCAGTACAAGAATACGATGGAATATTAAACCGCTGCAAAAACACATCTCTGGATAGCGACTACTTCCCCATAAGAATTTTAAGAACATTGGACTCGAGAGCCACCACTACATCGTCGAAACTTTCAACTTCTACCTGAAACATTCTAAGTTTTCCTCGAGTCTGTAAAAGCGCAACTATAATAACGATTCCCAAACCGAATTTAGACCACTGATTAGTAGGAAACTACAGACTACATTAAATGTAATATACTATTTTCTTTTGCATAAAATCTTCCAGCCCAGTATATTAAATTTCATACGAATTTTTTTTTACAGTGGATGAAAGGTGCCGAGTTTTCTAACGCGAATTATATTTATTCTATGATTTATTTTATTAAAAATTTAAAGTGCTATTTTTCCTTATCTTTTTGGTTACTTGCAAAATTGATATAACGATATTCAGCAAGAGAACCTAAAAAAAAATAGTAATAAATATATGTGATGGTCGATATCAGGTTTTTATCCTGTCAATTGAATTGATTTTAAAGTGTCCAGTTCTCAGCTATTTTCTTTGAAAAAGCATTTTTATTAAATTGCTATTTTACACACTTCGCACGATTACGAAATACCTGTTTGATAAACATATATAACACAGTCATAAGTCACAAGTCATAATATACTTGTTAAGATAGCAAACCCAAGAATGAAAAAAAAAAACAATTACCAATTCATATTTAACTGTTGAAGCATGATCAGATCCTTCAACGACGTCGAGTGAGCGACAGCGAATGAAATTTGCCATGCCAGCTGATAATAATTGCACGACATCGCATCGTTGGGGAGAAATGAAAGTGATGTCCTGCTGCTCGGTTGGGCGCTGGACGTTGATATGATTGATGGGAGTGCCTGCTACGCGGCACTCTGCATCGCTCTTTCCTCTTTCGAGCTTCCCCTGACGTGAGGGCTTTTTTTCCCCGGGGACGAATTGGATCTTTCTCCACCGCGGAAAGAGTGTCGAAAAGGGACAAACGTCGGATAAACAAGAATAAGAAAAAGCGTTACCGATTTGCTTCGCGACCTGTCGTCGCGGAATAAATGTGACGCTATATAACTAAAAACGTGCGAGGGTGGAAACTTTCGTCGCAGCGATTCCCGGCTGATGTGAGCGGAGAGCTCGCGCTTTTCGCCATCCGGCGTAGCCCGCACGAGACGACAGCATCCTCCCCCCTATCGGTATATTCCGCCATTCTCCGCGGGACCTCTTGAGCCGCTTTCTTCATCTGCTCATACGCGAGATCGTGCGCGGTGAACGAAGTCGGTCTTTCACCCGGCCGCAAACGTTGTTTGCACGCACTTGTATATAACAACGTCACGCACATACCGCGCCCTCGTTTATTTCTTTTGTTCCGCCCCGCAGTCAGGGGTGCTCCAGATAGCTTCGCGAATCCCCGGGGGTGGCCACTGTGACTGGCTGTTCGTGAAACCGCGACGCCGCCAATCCTTGCCGCTTATAGCTGACATGCCCTCGGTTGTGTCGCCACTTCCGCTTTGAAAATCTCACTTTTCGACCGGAAGTGACTTTATAAGCGAAAACGTCACTTTTCGACCGGAAGTGAGTTTATAAGCGAAAACGTCACTTTTCGACCGGAAGTGAGTTTATAAGCGAAAACGTCACTTTTCGACCGGAAGTGAGTTTATACGCGAAAACGTCACTTTTCGACCAGAAGTGACTTTATAAGCGAAAACGTCACTTTTCGACCGGAAGTGAGTTTATAAGCGAAAACGTCACTTTTCGACCGGAAGTGAGTTTATACGCGAAAACGTCACTTACGGTTTGAAGATCTCAGTTTTCAACCGGACGTGACGGCACTTTCAGTTTTTTAATTAATTTTCAATCCGAAACAACGTCATACGATAAAACGTCACTACCGGTTTTAAGAGCTCAATTTTCAACCGAAAGTGACGTCAATTTCCATCCGAAAATCTCAGTTTTCGACCGGATGTGACTTCACTTTCGGTTTTAAAATCTTAAGTTTCAACCGGAAAACTTCTCGTTTAAAAATCTAATTTTTCAAGCGGAAGTGACGTCACACGGGAAACACGTGACATCGGATTTGAAAACCTGATTTTCCGACCGGTAATGACGTATTTCTGAAAGTGATGTATTTCCAAATTAAAATTCGAAAAGTCTCACTTACCATTGCGGTGTGTCCGGCAATCAAACGAGGACGTTTTGTGACATTTTCCGAGAGATGTTCCGACTCTCTTGCATCACGGGTTTCAGCTAGTTCGCCGACTTTTCAGCGATAATAACAAATGTTGCGGCGAATTGTGGGCACAGTTTTAACGATGGAACTTGATAAAGCATCATTAATCTCGCCAGTTCCAGCGTCCTAGGGTTTCGAGTCTCCGTACCTCACTCTCCCGCTCGCTCGATCGTCGAGATGATATAACAAGCTCGTATCGTACCAGCAAGTCGGGTACCGGCTGCCCGCATCTCGTAACAATTTACCGGCTAATCGAAAAACTTTGTTAAGAGCGAAACTTGGATAATTAGCATCTTTACCGAAGGCTCGCAGGCGCTTACCTTGCGCACTTTAAACTCCTTGTTCCCTCATCGAGCCGGGAAAATCAAGATCGGAATTATTCGAAATACAAACAAAGCTCCTCGCCTCGGGCAATCCCGAGTACGAAACGCTGCTCTCTTTCCGAGAAGAGAAAAAAAAACTTTTTTTTTTTATTTTCTTACGAAATATCGTTTCGTTTTTATTTCGAAGATTTACAGCGGCAACGCAAGAACTTCGGGGTTTGTTGAGAGGAAAAATATTATGGAACAAAAAATACTTCCATAAAGTACTCGTTTTATTATCGTAAGACGTTATAGGTATCCAGGGAATATTCTCTGATATATATATTCATATATTTATATATTTATATATATAATTCTAA
Organism: Ichneumoninae sp. A BG-2022a; assembly: GCA_030522665.1. Lineage (NCBI taxonomy): Eukaryota > Metazoa > Arthropoda > Insecta > Hymenoptera > Ichneumonidae > Ichneumoninae sp. A BG-2022a. Next base: position 4,794 of record JAPYZC010004167.1, read on the forward strand.
TAAACATGAACAATAATAAATATAGTGTATACAAGAACGTAGGAAGTATGGGTATAATCAGGCTGCGTCGTTTAAAATAGCGCTTCTATATGGCATCGTTCGCGGTTTACAAGCTTCTTGTCTTTTCATTCTTTTTCATTTTTCTTTTCTTTCTTTCAATTTCTTTTTTTTTTAATTTTTTTTTTTTTTTTTTGATTCTCATCGAGGGATGCCCGTCACTCGTACACCATCCAAGTAGGTACAAATTTCAAAATGACGAACCCTTCGAAGTTATTTTAAGAACTAATTCGAATCTAATAGACGGTCAACAATTGTCGAGAATAATATCAAGAGTAAAAAGGTATAATCGAAAAAATGTTCGGATGACAACGAGAGGCAGCCAAATCAGCCGGATCATCCCTAATAATACTAATCTCATTTATTTCTTTTTTTTCACTCCCGTAAAAATCAATGAAAATATCGTATATCATGTAGAATGAAAAAAACGCATTCGTGAGAGATTGAAATATCGATTCGCAGATTACAATGTCCGTCGACGACGTTTTATACGCGCGTTCGACAAAAATCTTCAAGCAAAGCCGATTATAGGTTTAACGAATAATAATAATTCAGAAGAGTATTACAATGATTCCCTGTCGCGCGTCCATTAGAACAAACAAAATATCACATCGTTAAATTGGTATCGCCATGTGCGAGACTCGACTACGAACGAAACAGATGTATTACCGTTTCTTTTTTTTTTTTTTCATTTTTCTTGCTATTTGCTTTTTATTTTGTAACCAGCTCGTATTCCGTACGGTATTAACAGTTTAATCAACGAAAACCCGTCAGCGATCGGTGTTTACTGTTATCGTCGGCTGGCAAACAATCGGATGATCTGTTTCGTTTGCTTTTCCGCTTTACGGTCATTCGTTATTTTCCTGTCAATAAATATCGATAATAATTACAACATTGCACATTAACGAAACGCGAATTTACGCCTATCTTACAATGCGGTGAATCCTGCTATGTACACATTCCACCGGCCCGAAAAATGCAATCCACAATATTTCACCTTTTTTTTTCTTCGTATCATCTATCTTCTTCCGTGAGAACTCTTACACCATTCAAGATTCCATTTCATCAGGCACCGTCACACATTCGTCGCAGCACAATCTCATGCCAGAGCAATACGTCATACGTAATCTATATAGTGTACTGTATATCCTCTAGTGAAACGAAATGTCCAAATTTGTCTTTTGCTGTTGTTGTCTTTTCGAGCTAATAAAAAGTGCTCCTCGAGAAAAATTATTCCAAATTTGGATACTGATTCTTTGTTGGCGGATAAAATTGCTTTCTTTTATTTCTTTATTTATTTACGTCGCAGCGGGACGGAAAAACTGTCGAATCGTCGAACGTATCGAACTGTCCAATCCGAAGCTCGCTTGAAAAAAAAAGAAACTTCCAATCACACATACGAACGAACAATCGATCTATCGTTTTTAACTTCCGCGCGAAAACGCACGAGAAATCGCCCGAGAAATTAATCCATCCCGCCCGAACGATCGTAATAGGTACACACGGTTAACATTCACGATTACAGATATTGTCGCGATTCGAATTAGTGAGAGAATAAAAGTGGCAAGTCTACTAATCCGCTAAACGAGTAACATTAATTAGTGTTATTAATACGCGTGTATATATAATTATTATTTTGTTTTAATAATAATAATCTTTTTGCCCTAATAGCGACATCGATTTGAGAGAATAGATGTTTAATATTTATATTGCTGGGAGTCTATTGGGTTTAAGCGGGAGAGGGAGCGTGCACCCTCCTGTATTATAGTCACAATCGCGAGCGTAACAGGCTCGACACCCCATGCCACTCGAGGCTCGGTACACACAACACCCTCGCACACCCCCTTGAGCTGCCATAGTAATAATAATGATAACTTTAACTACCGAGAGTGAGTGAGAGAGTTTGTTCCGTATCGCATGTATTATGCTCGGTTATACAATACTATATTCAAATTGATGCAAGCTCGATGTGAATCGTCAACTGTATACAAGTATCATTATGTACTATGTTTGTTCGAGGGATTTCGCGTCAAGTGGGCCGTCAAATTTTTTACGCACAAAGAAATCTTTATATAATATATATATATTTTTTTAAATGATTCTTCACTTCTTATGTATTTATTTCAGATTTTTCAGAAATAAATACCAAAAATGCAACTTTAAACAAATTTCAAGAATGCAAAATGCAATTCTTCAATGCGCTTTTTAATTAATTTTTTTAAATTCTTTTAAGAATATTTTAAATATTTTCATTTTTGACCGATAATAAAAAAACAGTGTTTTTTTTATTTTGATGTTTTATTTTTATAGATTACCTCTCGATGGATGGAAAATGTGGAGCGAAATTGGCGGGACGATTGGCGGCGCACTTGATGTGGAATATCTCGTTAATATTTATAGCACCCGAATCAGTTCGTGGGTAAGCCTGCTGCGTTTTTTCGAACCGGCATTTCTTCGCTGTGGAGAAGCTCGTTTGCATATACTTTGGCCCGCTTTCGGACCTGGATTAACGAGTGGTGCTCTCTCGATGCTCTCTGCAAATGGGAAGGACTGCGGCGTCGACTCGATCTTTACGTGAATAAACTTTATTAAAAACAATTTTCGCGAAAGGATCACAGAGTCTAGGAACGTTTTATATACATAGATATCTTCGTCGGACTTACGGGAATGAAAGCTGAAAAGAATTCGCGTGTTGAATGAAGGAGCGAGCACCGTTCGCGTTAATGATCGACCTTTCGTCGCTGGCCACGATGAGTTAATCCCTCGGAGACTTCAAAGGGAAATTCAATCTCGTTTAAGATTCGTAATTACGCGATGTTTTTAGCACGCGTTTTGCGCGAGACGACGCCAGCAGTACAACAGCTATCGGCGAACCTTTAAAGAACGAGGCAATGTAAAACGAACCCAAAAAAACGATTCATCTCATATATTGCTGGATTGAAATTAAACAAGATTTCCTGGTCAGCAATTTTCATTTGTCACCTTAGCGAGGAAATCCTTTTTCTAACGCATGCACGTGAAATCCCGCTTTTCGTTCACTGATAAAAAAAAACAATTGAATCCAATAAAGATTCGAGCGGGGACGCGCAAATAATTATTTTGTTGGACAAACAAAATATTTTAATGCCTGAAAAATATTTTCAACTAAGCAAGCTGTTAGATGTGCCAACAAAATATTTATCTGAACGTTTCTGGCCGAATCTTTAGTTGATTCAACCTTTTTTTTCAATGTTCTTGTGAAGTGTGATTAGAAAGACACTTTTCCGCATCGCGTGCGAGAAAAGTGCTGCGCGTGCGGACGAACGTAATATGGTATTTTTTTCTCGCACTAGTGCGAGAAAGGGCGTTTCTGCTCACACTTTCCATAAAACTAAAAGCGTGATTTTCACATAGGATTAATATTTTGTAAATTATCATCTTCATAAAAAATTAAGGTATGCATCAAAGCCTATTTCTTATTAACGTGTGCGAAAGCTTATTGCTAATAAAAAAGCCTTTCGAAGTAAATTGAAATCGGTCGTCCAAGGTTTAATTAAAATGTTGCAAATTCTACACTGCCTCGTTCGCTCGAGATGCATTTTGAACTACCGGTTCGGGAGGAGCAGCAACTCTTGAAAAACTATTGTCCAACTTTGTACAGCTTTGACATCGTGCGACAAATTTGTCAATCGAATTTTCAGCGAGACTCTTATTGCCAATTCGGCAGGTATCGTACTTATTATTTTTTTTTTCTTTGCACGGAGAGATCAGTGGTTCTTTGGTATCGTTTGAGCGAACTGATTCTTGGTGAACTGTATCATATTTTTTGTTCGTTTTTTAAATTCTTTCATCAATCGGGGCATCGATCGATTAACCTATTATATCATAATATATGTATACTCGACTAAGTTCTATCGGATATTTTTTTTTTCTTTAACTGTAATATGAGTAATTCGTTCAGCGTTAGTCACACGTAACGAGGAGGAAAAAAGTCGGAATTACAATTCTATCAATCGTGTAAAGTTTCGAATGAACGGTATTTTTGTTCCCAATATTTTTTTTTTGTTTTTTTTTTCGGAACTGTATAATATAGACCGTCGTGAGCCGTCTAACGTCGCATCGTACGCTTTTGGTCCGATTTTACACGCGTACGTGGTTCATGCGTGTATTGGTGTCTGTGTGAGTGTGTGTATGTGTTTCATTCGTGTTACTTGTGCGAATGGCCATTCAGGGTCTCGTGAATAACCGGAGGCGCAGTATCGAACTTTCCGACAGATATTCCCATCGATGAGAAAAGATTGGCAATATTTTTTTTTCTTTCGTTAAAAAATAGAAACAAAATCGAGGACACATTATCCGTATTTTATTCATTTTTTTAATCCAATTAAAAAAGAGTGTGCATTAGTCATAGAGTCGAATCGAGACACATTTTTCTACAATTACGGTTAATGAGGAATGACCAAGTCGCTAGCGGTTATTCGCAAATATCCGAACGATTCGGTGGCTCGTTAAGATTTCAATCGTGCTCTACAGGTTACCAGTTTTATACCTTTGTTTTTCCTTTTTTTTTAGGTGACGCAACGACGTCTAAAAGTGCCCTGATAAATTCTAACTCCCTGTAACGCTACACTTCGTCATTCTAATCCATTACACCCAACTTCTTTTTTTTTAATCATTGTCATTTATATCATATTATTACTGAAATGTTCAGCTACACGACGCGATTTCACTACGACGTCGAGGTATGTAAATTCAATATAACAATACAATCTGTGCGTTACAAACCACTTGTCGTGTGGGCTTGAGTTTCTATTTTTTTCTTTTTTTTGGCAGTTTAGTTGAGTATTTAATTATCTCGTCGAAATACAATGTTATTTTTTTTGCGTACCTTCAGTCACAAGAATCTTGTTTTAGTTCCGAATATCGATTTCCCTCTGGATAAAACCTTCGCTACTGCACGCTTATCTTTCTCCCCCTCTCTCTCCATACGTTTCGAATATCTTGTCTTTATTCTTAAATGTACTCGCGTATACGTAGTTAATACGTACGCCTCTTTGGTTTCCGGGACAAACGCGATCCGTCCATCCACTAATCTACAAATATTTCGGATTCCGATGGATGTCGTGCAAGTTCTATTTACTCTCGAATATTAAATATACACGTGTTACTTCGCTAAAGTCGATCGTTAAACTTCTTCGTCAATGTTTTTTTTCCCCCAAAAGGCCCGTTCACTGAAAAATATATATCGAACGTGTCGTTCGATCCTACCTTACAGTTTTTACTTTTTTATTATTTTTCGTCGAATGTTCCAACTCGAATTATCAACGCTGCAAGTAATGATTCGTTACTCTTCGTTACTCTTCGTTATTTAGCTGCTCATTAGCTGTCACGCCTGATGACTCTCTCGATACTTTGATAAGTCTCTCGGTCAGAGTTAGCGCAATTTTTCTTTCCATTTTTTTTTTTTTTTTTTGGTACATTTCGTTTCGTCTCAAATTCATGTATAAACAACACGTACTAGTCGCGAGGTTCGTGTTAATCAGTCTCGATGAATACTACTTAAACGTTGCACAAATTGCTATCGCTAATACACATTTTGGACATTCGATGAGGTCTCTCAGTCTTTGAGAATTCAATATATCGAAATTTGTGTGTTGGCGAGAAGGTGGGGAGAGGGGGGGAGGGGGAGGGCAGTTCAGAACATTGGAAAAAGAATCATCGAAAAACTCGAGGACGAATAAAAGTTTCGTACAAAAAGACTCGTCTATAACAATAACAATTATCAGAGGAATAATATATTGAGCAATATGCGCTTCGTTTCATTTCATTTGTTGTGTATGTTTTTTGTTTGTTCGTTTTTTTTTTTTTTTTTTTTTTTTTTTTTTTTTGTTTGGTTTTGTATCGGTTGAAAATTTACGCGCTATGCAGAGACGCGAATCGATTCGGCCGTTCTCTCGCATCGATAAATATATTCGATAGACGTGATTTGTAAACAGACGAGCGCAAACATCGAACGTTGAAAAAAAAATGTAATTATTTTAACCCTGTGAAGCACGGCGCTCGGTGCTCGGCCCGTATGTCGAACACTTGTTGAAATCGAGAGACCAAAAAAAAACACACACGTATCATTGTGCATCCAATTTGTCTGCCTCTAGCTTTTCGGTATTTTTCAAATTGGGCTTGTAAAAAAACTGTGCTTCGAGGGATTGATTACCAAAAAAAAATCTTTTCCCTGCACCCAGAAAAAAATTTATTTGACTGCCACCGTTTATTAAGATTAGGTAAAATATTTATTTGATTTAAATAAATATTTATTGAAATCAAATAAATATTTTACTTAATCTTAATAAACGGTGGCCGTCAAATACATTTTTTTTCTGGGTGTGGCAAAGTACAATTTTTCCCGTCGGCCGTCTCGATGTCCCGGGCATAAATTTCGAAAAAAGTGTTGCTGCTGCTACTTACCTGTCGAGTCGACGCGGGAGTCGTCTCTGTTTACCGATCAGCGCGCAATGTCTCACCAATTGCGATAATAATGTTTGCCTCGTCTGCCCTTCGCAGAGCGAGCGTCTCACGATTAATTTTATCATTTGTTTAGTTTCGTAACAAATCCGCGAGAAACATCGCAAACATCGTAGAAAACCCGGCGAGCGTTCGGGCGAATCGCGTGCAAACACCGGTTGCGCTTTCGCTCTTTGCGCGGACGATTAGCGATTGATGTCTCGCGACTTACATCGGTAAATGTGCGTTGTACGGGGCTGAAAGTCGCGTGCGATGAATCTCGGCTGCCGCGACGGACGATCTCGGTTCTGCCGTTTCGGAATTTTTTTTATTACTAGGAGAGTCACGATTTTCACATGAAACTTAATCACAGCTTCGGAAGTGCCGAAATAAGCGGGACGTCGACCCCTTCCGGTTCTCTTTTTCTCAATCGCCTTTGGCTTTGACGACGACGTTGATTTTTTCTTATGCCACGAAGGTTCCCACGGTGAACTTAGAGCTCCTCGGAGAGGGCGATCGGCGCCCTGGAACCGGCCTTCATGTCCTTGACACCGATGCCGATGTCGTCGACCGGGGCGGGCGCCAGTTTCAGCTGATTGCCATTAATCTTGATGTCGTTCACCGAGTGCGAGCGACCATGGGACACGAGAGGCTTCGTGCTCGTCGCGTTGGAATTGGTCGCGGAATTGTTGCAATTGGACGCGACGCAGCCGGACGTTGCGTGCGAGTTTGAATTCGAGCTGGCGTTCACGCCCGGCGTGGAATGGGAGTTGTGATTGTTGGGATTATTGGCGTTGACGCTCGACGACTGTTGCTGCTGCAGACCGACGGACTTTGCTTTGGACTTCTTGAGGGTGTTGGAATTGTTCGCGGAATTTTGCTTCGGATTCATCGGAGTCTGGGCGGTCGTGACGGTCGTTGCGTTGGTCTCCGGGAACTGCGAATTCGCCTCCGGATTCTGGTCGGAAGAGACGACGGGTTTGCCGACCGTGGAGTTTCCGGTCAACGAGGCCAGCTGATTCGCCGACTGGGAACGAACCGCTTGACCGCCGAGCTTATCCCGCAGGGCCATCTGATAAGCGACCTCGAACGCCTGACCCAGAGTCAGGATCACCTCCGTCGCTTGGTCCTGAAAATCAGACATTCTTTTCTTTCTGCACCGAGCGTCGGAGACCAGAAAAAATAATCCGCAAAAAAATAACTCACACAGAGAAAAAAAATCATTTGAGTCAACAAAATGTGCGCTTGCGGGTGGCGAAACAAATGTTTGGTTGATCGAAAAAAATACCACATAGGTCGAACTAACAGGAAATCGATTCAAATTTTTCTTTACTTAATACAGCAATTATTTCGTTCTATCGACCAAAAATTTGTTTCGCCACCCATAAGCGCTCATTTTGTTGACTCTATCGATTTTTTTTCTCAGTGCACAACTGCAAATATTGGGTAAAGATTTTTGCGACATTTTTTTTTCTTCGAAAATCAATAAGATAGCGTTCGAAATGCTGTATCGTCGATGTAATACATTGCTCGCGTCAATATTAATTAATTGGATGTTACTTCAAGATTTTGTCGGTTGTTGTCATGTATTTTTTTATTTGCGGAGAAAACTGTCTGATGAAGAAAAGAAGTGATTTTTTCAGTTTTTGACGACTGTTTTCTCGGCCTTATCGTCGTCGGACAACGATGAAATAATATCGTGAATAAGCAACGTTAATTACCATTGTCGGTACGCAAAAGACGTGACAGAAGTGCGTTCGGCTCGCGTGATCCTTGGTGATGTACGCAAAGTGCGTTAGGTCGTCGGCGTCCTGGCAGGCGCAATGAATGTTGCGGATCTCGTGTTCGCATATCGGTTCCTGGAGAATTGACGGTAAAACAAAAAAACAAACGATCTGTTTAACTTAACATCCATGAAGAACTAGCCGGAGATCGATAAATGACACATTCGGTGTTCCAGAAACGGCTCAAAAAGCGCCGACCGTCAAACTTTAACTTTGAAAAAATTAAGGACAGTGAATAAAAAACAAGTAGATGATTTCGTACATGTTGCTTTTGACAAAAATTATTATTCTTCAAAGATTAAGTCTTCAATTTACACTTAAACTTAAATTGGGACTTAAAGCATTAAATCCCAATAATTCTTAAATAAAGAATGATTTAAAGTGAAAGTTTGTCCAGTTTCGATCAGCTAATGTGAACCTCTGGAACAACCCGCATGTCCTGAAATCCGAAAAAGTGGTCTTACGTTCGTGACGGAATTCAGGAATCGAACGCCGCGATAAGAGATCGCCAACGTGATGCCCAGGCTGACCCTCGGATCGCGACATGTCTTCTTCAACTTCTGGATAGACTTTTTCGTCGATTCCGTACCCCGCAATTCTTTAACGACAGTCGAGCCCAAGTACTGCGCAACCGATTAACAATAAGATTCATAAAAAAAAAAATAAATAAACTCATTAAAAAAATACTGTTAACTGACAGGTCGCTGCGGCTGGGCCGCTTCCCGCCCTATTGATTATGGAATTTACAAACCGGAAATCTAGATTTCCAGAGATTTATCGAACACACATAATTTCTGGTTCAAAAATCTCATTATTTGACACGAAGTGACATCATATCGGAAATACGTCACTTCCGGTGGAAAAATTCGATTTTCGACCGCAGAGACGTCACTTTTGGTCGAAAAGTACGATTTTCGATCGAAAATACGTCATTTTGGTCGAAAAGTACGATTTTCGATCGAAAATACGTCACTTCCGGTCGAAAAATTAGACTTTCAGCCGCAAATACGTCACTTTCGGTCGAAAAATACGATTTTTGACCGAAAATACGTCACTTACGATCGAAAAATTAGATTTTCAGCCGGAAATACGTCCCTGTCGGTCGAAAAATGAGATTTTGAAACCGGAAGTGGCGTATTTCCGGGACCATATCCGTATGCGTTCAAGGTAAAAAAAAACCACTTACATTGGCGACGTAATTAACGCAGCCGGTGACTAGAGTTTTGGGCTGATGTCTCCACTGGGTCTTGAGTGTCGACGGAACGCCGAAGAGAAGCTCCGAGGGCGCTCTGATCTCCAGCTGTTCCGGTGCGGCGACCGAGCCGTTGTGGGAACTCGGTCGTTGCTGCGGCGGCTGAGGCGCCGGCCTGTTTTTGCGGTGTCTCAGAGTCCCCGTCGTCGAGGCGTTCGTGCCGCTCATCAGAGTCGTACCAGTCGTGCCATTCCCCTGCGGGCTCTCCGGTAATTTTTCCCGTATCTCCTCCTTGAGCTGCTGTATGTTGGTTTTCTACGGGCGAAATCAACGATACCGAAAGGTCTACTTGAGATTAATATGAGCCATAAGATTCCTCGTCTGATCTCGTCTGCGACCGATAACTTATGAGCCTCAAGGAATTTTTTTTTTTAAATCCTCGCTTGGCCCCGAACGTTAATTAGGGTATCGAATTAACGCTACGCCTGGAGCAAGATTCCGATAACCTCGGAAGCGAGCAGCTCGCCGCGAAGCTGCTTTATACCTGAAGCGAATTATCTGTTCGAACGATCTTGGGCCGCGCGCCCCGATTTTTCGGTAACGAAGGAGTCGAACTAGTTCTGAGTCGCCCTCGCCATATCGAGACCCCGCCCGAATCCCGATATCACGACTGAACGAGAGGAACCTTCGAAAAAAATACGGGTTTAAGGATGACGATAAAAATAATTAGGAGTGCAGCGATCGAGACGACAGACTCGTCATCTCGAGCCAAAAGCAAAAAGAAGCGACAAGCGACAATGACAAATGGCACAATGGGCATTGAATATGAACCGGCGTCTCTTATCGAACTCCGCGAGGCCAATTTACCGGATTATCGTTATCGACGCTATTTTTTTTTCTTTTTTTTTATTCATTGAATCTGGCCGTAGCTAATTAACGGCAAAAGGAATCTGCGCGAGGGAACGGGTGAAAACAGAGGAAAAGAAACGAAGGCAAAAAAAAATCGACGAGAAAACGAGACGAGTGCTTTATCCAGTGAAGGGTGCGAGGGAATCGGCGCGCGGCAGGTATCGGTGACTCCGACGGGGTTGAACAAGCGCCGTCCTACCGTGGAACAGAAACATTGAGAGGGTGAATTGCCGCTCGAACGGCGTGACTGAATGCCCTTCGTGAAGTGTCGGGCTCTCGCGCACAATGTCGAATCTCCAATTAGCCACGTTATTTACATTATAACGCGGTGCGAGAGGCGATCGGATGTAACGGTGGAGAAGGCTGGGGTGGGTTTCGCAGTCGCTGGAACGGCGAACGGAATTCGGGCGATATCATCCCCCTTGACCCTCGAGTCTGCTCGCACAATATTATTCCAACGAGACCCCCCGTTGTGTGTCTCTTCATCGCGGCACCCTCGGGGTTTTCGTTTGACTGTGTCACATTAATATCTCGCCAGACACCGCGCACCGTAAACAATTTACGGCCGGAAAATTTGCTTACCCTGCACGAAGTTCGTGTGCGGAGATCGACGGATAAAAATTTAATATGCCGATCGGAATTCAAATTAATGATCGGTATGTGGAATCGAGTTATTTAGACGTCTTCAACATACCGATTAATTAATGCTACTAATATAGTCGCCATCAAAATACTGCTGGCTAACTCATTTGTGTCCCTTTTGCTTCTCACATTAATATCTCGCCAGACACCGCGCACCGTAAACAATTTACGGTCTGAAAATTTGCTTACCCTGCACGAAGTTCGTGTGCGGAGATCGGCGGATTAAAATTTAATATGCCGATCGGAATTCAAATTAATGATCGGTATGTGGAATCGAGTTATTTAGACGTCTTCAACATACCGATTAATTAATGCTACTAATA